>JADRCD010169074.1:0-60626 GCA_019843815.1 Montemys delectorum | reverse complement strand
GCACCAGAGCCTGGCTGCTGAGTGCGGGCGAGCCTCGGTCTGTGGCACCCACGTGGAACTCGAAGCCCTGCAGGGCTTCATAGTCCAGTGCCCTGAGCGCGAACAGCTGCCCGTTGTCAGCGTTAATAGAAATGAGCGAGGCGAGGGCCAGCTGTGAGTCCTGAGCCGACAGCAGCGAGTAGGTGATGTGGGCATTGGAGCCCGAGTCTGAGTCTGTGGCACTGATGGTGCCAATGTGCAGGGCGGGGCTGTTGTTCTCGCGGACAAACATGGTGTAGGAGGTTTGGCTGAAGGCGGGGGCGTTGTCGTTGATGTCGGACACCTGCACTGTTATGGTATGCTGGGTTGTGAGCCTGGGTGTGCCCAGGTCGGAGACATTGATGGTGATGTTGTATTGAGCTCTGCTTTCTCTGTCCAGTGCTTTTTCAGAAAGTAGAGTGAAAAAGTTCTTGAAGGTGGGTTTCAGAGTAAATGGAAGGTCATCTTGAATAGAGCAAAGGATCCTCCCATTGTCCCCAGAGTCTTGATCTCGGACACTGAATAGAGCGACCAGCGTCTCTGAAGCATTCTCTGGAATTGTCTTCGAGATCGATGATATGATCACTTCTGGCGCGTTGTCATTTCTGTCTAGTACTTTAACTGAAAGAGTGCATTTTGCTGCAAGACCTCCACCATCTGTTGCTTGGATATTTACAGAATAGGACTGTATTACTTCGAAATCCATTAGTGATCTCACATTGACTTCCCCAGAGGTTGGGTTGATTTCAAAGGTTTTTCTAATATCTTCTGTGGCATGCAAAAATGAATATGATATTTGCCCATAAGTCCCCACATCTAAATCTTTGGCAGAGATGGCAATAATACTGGCGCCAATAGGTGTGTCCTCTGGGACCTGCACCTCATAGAAACTCTGAGCAAACTCAGGAGCGTTATCGTTGATGTCCAAGACTTTTATGAGAATCAGTGTTGTCCCAGACCTGGGTGGAGACCCACCATCCAATGCTGTAAGTGTCAATCTAAGCTCAGATTCTTCCTCATGATCTAAAGCTTTGTCCAGAACCAGCTCCGGATATATCTTTCCATCACTACTGTCATGAACTTTAACATAGAAATGAGAACTTGGGCTAACGCGGTAGTCCTGGAGACTGTTGCTTCCTATGTCCAGATCCTGCACATTCTCAATTAAGAATGTGGCTCCGATAGTAGTGCTTTCTGGTATTTTAATAGTAATTTCCTTGTCTAGGAATGTAGGGGAGTGATCATTTATATCTCTGACATGCAGCTCAGCTCGATAGAACTGTAAGGGGTTTTCCAGTACCACCTGAAAGGGCAGCACACAGGGCTGGGTGGAGCCACACAGCTCTTCACGGTCCAGTCGCTCATTTAGGAGTATGTCTCCGGTCAGCATATTAAGGAGTAAGTGCTTTTTATTATCGTCTGACACTACTCTGGCCTCCCTAGAGGACAGCTCCGCGACCCCCAGCCCTAAATCCCTTGCCAGATTAGCCACAAAAGAGCCAGTTTCTGTTTCCTCCGCTACAGAATAGCGCAAAGATTCAGTATTCGCCTGAGACAATCCCAGCAAAACAAAGAAAACCAAGACTTGCCTTTTCTGCAGGATGAGAGCCCTTCTGGTTCCCATGGTGCCTTCAGGTGAATTCTTTTACTTCAAAATTTAAATTCAGTCCCAAATTTGAGAGATAAAGGTCTGATATTTCTATTGAAAATCTCTTGGCAGCTCTATAGGTGAAGCTCCGGTAATACCTCCCTTCTCTTTGAATCTGCTGTTCTCTGGTCCTTTGGATAGTGGAGCCCACAGAGCTGGCTATGCAGTGTTTAATCTTATCCTATAGCGCCACCATGTGTCTCTGTGAATTTTTTCATTTAATCTTTTTCTCCTAAAAGTTTATGTCTATCTAGAATACTCAAAAGCAAAATTTCACATAGATTGCATTTATCTCTAAGCATTCATCTATTATTTATAATTAGCAAAGCCTTTAAAATATAATTACAAATCATTACCACAATAGACATGTAGAGATACTTCTTGGATATAGCTTATAACTCAGTCTGTTTGAGCATTCCCGGTTTTCTACAAAATGTCTCATGTTGTTGGTTTGTTTGGATTAGAATCCAAACACAGACCATACTCTACATGAAAATATTAGTGCTTTGAATGTTAAACTCGAAAAGATACAATAAAGTGCCCCAAAATAAGTGAAAACATTTATTTCAAGACAATTCTTTAGTAGTTACAATTATTTACCTCTACTCTGGTAAATATTTGTTGGGGTGAGTTAATTATTTCATTATAACACTACTACATTTTACACTTACACACATACTCTCACACACACATGACTCAGGAAAATTACAAAACATACTACTTTTTGTAAGTAGTGAACCTAAGACAAGGTAATATTAGATTCTTTGCTTTTATATAAAAAACACAGTAAGGTATGGTGGCGCACACCTTCGATGACAACACTTGAAAGGCAGAAGTAGAGGGATTGATAAGAGCTTAAGGTAAGCATGGTCTACATAGTGAGCTCCATGTTAGTGAGAGCTATGTATGAAGACAGTGTCTGAAGACACATATACACATATGCATACAAACATGTATTCATGTGCATATGGGAGGATATGACACAGCAAGATGATCTTTTTATGGAGCTTGCAGGGAATAAAAATTGATAAGCTAGTAATTAAAGATATAACACTTCAGAGGCAAAGAATAGCAGAAACATCTTGAAGAGACATATAACTGCAACCTAGGAGATGGATAATATTTAGGAACACTGAATCATGGTTCTGTCACTCACTCTCTATAGACCTGGACAAATTATATACCTTTGTCTCCTTATCTATAGTGTTGCCTACAAGGGGTTTTGTCATAGAAATTAATAAGCTGAAATTTGCAAAGTAACCAGAAGAAAATTAACTAAATGTCTGTTAAGAGAAAACAATTAAATTATGTTGCAGTCCCTCAGTAGTGGTGTGAGTATATGATATGCTCATTGAAGTCCTGGTTCAATCCTTATCTTCAAAATAAAATCAAATATAACAATCACAACATAGTCACCAAATTTCATTTATATTGACTATGTACCACTTTCACTTGTTACTAGGTATTGTGTATTAAACATAACCCAGGAATAATTTAAAATATATGAGTAGGTGTGTGTAGTTCACAGACAAGTGCTACTCTTATCTTTAAAAAAAATTAGTGTCTGTGAATTTCCTAGTACACAGGATAGTAGAACCAATATTCACTTATTTAAAAGAAAAAATAAAAAGAAAAATGAGTATCTTTCCTAAAACAAAGAAGACTCTGAGTTCAAAATCAGTTTTTGAAAGAAAAGCAGAATTGCAAAACAAACAAACAAACAAAAAACCCCAAAAAACCCCAAAAACCAAAACCAAACACAAAACAAGAAAAACAGCAGCAAGAAAGTAAATGTTGACATTGTCTATTATATTTAAGGCAGTATTTGTGGATAACCCTGATAGGTGTCTGCTAAAATATGTACCACTCTTCTACGTGTACCCCCACACATGATGTACTGGTTTGATGAGACTCCTTGCCATGGACTGGTATGTTTGAATACTCGGTCCCTACTTGGTAGAACTACTTGGCAAGGATTAGGAGGTATGGCCTGGTTGGAGGAAGTGTGTCACTGGAGCTTTGAGATTTCAAAAACACATACACCATTCCTTGTGGTTTTCTTTCTGCTTCCAATGTGCAGATCAAGATGTGAGCTCTCAGCTGTTCCTGCTAGCAAACATTTGCTGTGCTGTCATGGACTCTAACCCTCTGAAACTGTAAGTCAACAGAGTTAAGCATTTTTTTCTTAGAATAAGTTGCCATGATCATATATTTTATCACAGCAATAGAAAAGTAACTAAGACACAAGGCAACTTAGCTGACCTTCCTATCTGAGCCTCCTTGTGATTTGGTTTGACCTTAGCAATTTTACAGATGGATTGTTTTTTTGTCTGGGACAGAAGAGTTCTAAATGATCATCTTTCCCCCAAGCCAACTAGAACAAAGGTATGACCGGGAGAAGTTGCAGCCATACAGACTATTAGTTTGCCATAGACAATGCTGGAGCAGTCTTTTAGAGTGGAATCTGATTCTAGAAGAACCACAGCGGGCAAAGCTGCTCCCTTTATACAACCATTTCATTGACACTGTCACCTGAAAGGGAAGGACTTTACAAAGCACTTTGTAGTTGCATCTCTTTGTTTTGATGATATCATATTATTTAGTGTATATAGACATTATTTTATGACCTTTAAAATAGAATTTTCAGAAGAATGGTTGCCAAGAAAATGAAACTACCCCTGGTTAATGTGAAAGTAACTTTTATTTGCCAGATGTAATTGCCTGCTTAGAGACTTACTGCTGGAAAGCTCACATTTTTAGAAGATTGGTTAGTTACTTGGATGTGAAACATAGGAGCTCCCGAAGTGAAGTCTTGGTTACTCTCCACTAGAGTTAGGAAACACATAATTCCTTAAAAAAAATAGAGAAGTCTTGATGCTCATGTGTCTGGAAAAGCTTGAAGCAACAAGACGATTACCGGGACCTTGTGTTGTGGCCGCTCTTCTGTTGTAGGGCTCTTCTGCCTTGGTGGTTTAGAGAAGACCTAGCTTGCCTGGAACCACAGGCTTCTAGAATTGTTCTTTATTGATTTGAACATCTTTGTTGAAATAGAGACATCACAGTATCTCAGACACTTGAGCTATACAGTTCAGTGGCTATTCCTACACTTGTTGAACTATACAACTATTAGCAGTATTTCTAATTTAAAGTCATTTCTAATTTATCCACCACATAAATTGTACCTAACTACTCTCCATTCCTACACATTTCCCCCAACCTTAGACAACTGCCAAAACACTTTCTGTGTCCAATTTCTACTTTTAAAAGTAAGAAATTAAACTTAATTAGCCCACAGGCACATTTTGCCTGGATGGAAAGATTCCATAGTTTGATGGACTAATAATGAAATGGTAGCTTTCAAAAAGTATAAACACTGGGTTGTCTTGCACATGGGAGGGATTTTAACTAACTAAAATTAATGAACTAACACAGTGTTAAGTTTCTTTGAAAGAATGTTTCTGGCATTGATGCTGACTCTAGTCCATGGGATGGGGAGCATTCTTGCTTAGTTCCCCCTCACATCTTTACTATCACATCTTTACATCTCCATGATGCTCATCATCTCTTATTTTCCTCCTTCTGGATATATAGATTTTAGACTTGTTAGGAAATTCACAGGAAGATTCCTCTCCCAACCATTACCTTTTCCCTGTAATTACATAAGTACAACTCATATACCATGATTATATTCCCCAGTAATTGTGAGACCATCGAGGGCAAGAATCGCTATAGGCTGGTCCTTCTCTACACAAGAGGAAACTCTCCCCTCTGTGGTGGGTTTTTAACTTATTTTTTGTTAAATTAGAACATGACACTTTCATACATTAAAAACTGTGGTCATCATACTTTTGGATGCTTCTCTTCAGTGGTGTCTGGGACAGGCTCAGTGGCTTATGACCATATCCAGAAATTCAAGCAATAGAATAAGAAAGGGAATTTCAAGCTCACAATAGACTAAGTACTCTTCCTGTTAGATTTGAGTGTTGCATAATACACACACAGCAAATGTGTCTACTTGTGAACTAGTACTCAGTGCACGTTCTTTTCTTTCATGGAGAACAGAAACAACATTGTATATTATCTCACAGGCTTGCTTTCTCCTATTCAGACTGTTGCTCCGGTGCCTATTCTTTCACCTGGCTTACATTCTGTCCTTGGGAAGTTAGTGAGACATTTGTAAAATTAAGGCCTCATATTTCATAAGTAATCACAGTATTCATGCCCCCTGCAGCCACCTTCCAGGACACATAAGATAGTGTTAGTAAGAAGCTCACCACCAGCTGTCCTCACTTGGTTATTATGGGTTTTAATCTACCTGGGGACCTATCACTGAGCTGTCCCCAGACGCACTATGGGTTCCTTCTCAACAGGCCTAGTGCTTGTATCACAGTATAGATTTTCCAATACAATCAATATATTCAATAGTAACAAACATTAAAAAAAAATTAAACTAGGGTGCTTTAAAAAATAAACTTACTTGAAAATAGCACCGATAGTAATAAGCCACAAGAAAAACTAGAAGAATCAACCAAAGATATACTTGAAGATTTTAACTACTCCTAAAATGGTCTGTTTATTTCATCATAAACCAAAGTGCAGGTGAAAGTGCAACTGGAAAAGACAGGTGGGAAGCGGGGTGGGGTAAATTATTTACAAGTTAGGTCATTCCAGAGAATGGGCTACAGAATTAATTACCATCTTATTACAAGCTCTGGCATAAATTGAAAGGTGGGAGGGACATAATAAAATGCACACACTAGATTTGAAGATCATGCAAATTCAGAGAAAGACACATTAGCATGGAATAGCCACAAATGAAATACAGCATCAATTATAGTCACTAAATAAGCCAAAGCTATTGCGCAAAGTAGGACTTTCCTCCCTTTCTTTCCCAGGGAACTGGGGTTGTAAATTGGGGGAAACTGGCTTCAAGAATTTGAACTCATTTGTCCCACTACCTCCCATCAGACGCACCTCATACTGGTAGCTCCGGGACAGAGTTCCCGCACCGCTAATATCCACGAGATGATCAGGAAAGTGTCCCTCAGGCACTGTACAGCCACGCAGAGAGATAGCTCTGGCTCTCCTGCACAGCCTCACTCCCACAAACAGCAGCACAGACAGGAGGAAAAGCGAAGACACAGATGCCAAAGCGATAACCAGGTACAGCGTGAGCTCATCGTCAACATCTTGCGCGGAGTCTCGCGCCACCTCTGGCAGAGGCAGGAAGGGCTGAGAGAAGCCATCCACTAGCAACACGTGCAGTGTGACACTGGCAGAGCGCGGAGGATCGCCATTGTCCTTGACCACCAACAGCAGCTTGTGTTTGGGTGCATCGCGCTCGCTCAGCAGCCTAGTGGTGCGCACCTCGCCATTGTGAGCCCACACGCTGAACAACCCGGGCTCAGTAGCCTTGAGCAGCTGGAAGGATAGCCAGGCATTCTGGCCAGAGTCGCGATCCACAGCCACCACCTTGGTGACCAGGTAGCCAGGTTCGGCCGCTCTGGGCAGTAGTTCCATGCAGGGTGCTGAGGCGTTCTGCAATGGGTAGAGCACAAAGGGCGCATTGTCATTGTCATCCAGCACCACCACGCGCACCAGAGCCTGGCTGCTGAGCGCGGGCGAGCCTCCATCTGTGGCGCCCACGTGAAACTCGAAGGTTTGCAGGGCCTCATAGTCCAGTGCTCTGAGAGCGAACAGCTGACCATTGTCAGCATTGATGGAGATGAGCGAGGCGAGGGACAGCTGTGAATCCTGAGTTGACAGCAGTGAGTAGGTGATGTGGGCATTGGAGCCTGAGTCTGAGTCTGTGGCGCTGATGGTGCCTAGGTGCAGGGCAGGGCTGTTGTTCTCCTGGAGGAACATGGTGTAGGAGGTTTGGCTGAAGGTGGGGGCGTTGTCGTTGATGTCGGACACCTGCACTGTTATGGTGTGCTGGGTTGTGAGCCTGGGTGTGCCCAGGTCGGTGACAGAGATGGTGATGTTGTACTCAGCTTTCCTCTCTCTGTCCAGTGCTCCCTCTGTTTCTAAGTGGTAGTAATTTTCAATAGAAGATTTTAGCACAAACGGGAGATTCTCTGGAATAGTGCAAACCATCTTGCCATTCTCACCCGAGTCCTTGTCCCGGATACTAAAAATCATAACTAAAGTCTCTGCGGTATTTTCTGGGATTGGATTGATAAATGATGACACAATGATTTCAGGGAAATTGTCGTTTACGTCCATCACCTGAATTCTTATTGTAGATTTCCCAAAAAGTCCTCCCCTGTCCGTAGCTTTAATGATTATTGAGTAGGATTCAGTTGTTTCAAAGTCCAAATAGCCTCTTAAACTTATTTCTCCAGAATATTTATTAATTTCAAATGTTTTTTCAATATCCTCTGATGCATGGGAAAAGGCATAGGATACTTCACCATTAATTCCTGAGTCTAAATCTGAAGCCGAGGCAGTGATAAGAGGTGAGCCAAGCCTGCTATTCTCTGGAATTGTCACTTCATAGAACATGTGGTCAAACTCAGGGGAGTTGTCATTGACATCTATGATCTCCACTCGAACCAATGCAGTCCCAGACCTGGGTGGCATCCCTCCATCCAAAGCAGTGAGGATGAGATTGAGCTCATGCTGCTCCTCATAATCCAGTGCCTTGTCCAAAACTAGCTCTGGATATTTCCTGCCATCAGGATTAACTCTCATTGTAACATGGAAATGAGAGTTCTGGCTTATCATATAGCTTTTAACAGCATTGATTCCTACATCTAAATCGGTCGCACTTTCTATCAAGAACACAGCACCAACAGGGCTGTTCTCTGGGATTTCTAAAACCATTTCTTTTTCCAAGAATATGGGGGAGTTGTCATTTACATCCATGACCTGAAGCTCAACTTGCAAAATCTTTAAGGGGTTTTTCAATAACACCTGGAAATGGAGCACACAAGGCTCAATGGAGCCACACAGCTCCTCACGGTCCAGTGGTTCACTTAGGAGCAAATCTCCTGTATTTATGTTCAGTTGCAAAGGCAGTTTATTATCATTAGAGGCCACTTGAGCCCCGCGTGCAGACAGCTCACCCACCTGGAGCCCTAGGTCCTTTACCAAATTCCCTACCAAGGCCCCACTCAGCCTTTCCTCCACCACTGAAAGTCTCCCAGCCTCAGCGTGTGCTCGAGACACTCTTAGGAAAACAAAGAGAAGCAGGGCTTGCCTTGTCTGCAGGAAGTGTCCCCCTCGGTTCTCCATAGTTCCTTTCCAGAAGGCTTCTAGCAAAATCACTTCTGCTCCACAAGACACTCTTCTGTAAAAAGTGCTCCTTGACTTGCCCACGGAATCCTCAGAATCGGAAGGATAAATGGTTTCTACGTAGCACCCTCATGGCTTGTTTTTCATTCTAGTTTTCTGTGCTCACTTGGGCTGTGTCTGCAGCATTTGATGGAATTCTTTTTTTCCTGTAACATTATCCTGCAGCGCCACCATGTGTCTTCACGGGTTTTCACAGTTTGATGAATGCTACCTAAGCTTTATTCACATCAAATTTTGCTCAGAGACAAATATTTATTATGTGGTAACTATTATATTATTTCCATTAGTGTTCTTTATGGCTCATGATGATGTTAGTGCTTGTTTTAAAGCACTTGGTAAGTATTCGGGAGTATAACACTGTTAAGTTTAAACACATCCCTTTACCACTTGGCCTTGCTTAGGTAGAAAGGGAAAGAGAAAAGTGTCCACAGAACGTTTCAGAGGTTATCCTTGGATTATGAAACTGGATTAGCCAGGAGAGGGTACACATTAAGGAATATATTATATAAATTCATAGTTTAGTTTCAGTTTCTCACAAGTACAATAATTCAGTAAGTGGTGCACAATACAGATGTGCGATTTTGAGTAAAGGACACTCATACTCCTAAAGCTGATCTCCTCCAGGTTCCCAAAATATTCTGCCAACAACACACAGTGGTTCAGGGATGAAAAGAGACAGAATTTGCTTTCCTAAAGAAAGAAAAAATTTAATCTGGGAATGAAACCAATTAATGGCATGTTCCTGATAATGAAGCAGTATGTGGTTACTCGAGTACAGTATTATGGGGATAGCGTTTAGTGACAGAGCCTACTCTATGCTTGTTTCACCCCGACTAATATCATCTCTGAAACTTGGAAGGGCTTTAGTCCTAACTGGAGTTCACGATTGCCACTGAAGGAGGAGACTGTTGGGAATAAATGCTAGGAACCCATTAATGATATCCACTACTGAAAGTTTCAAAGGTACCCTAGGAATGAAGGAAACAGTTCCAGTTGAAAAATGTTAGTTTGAGTTGAATTTTTTAAAATGTAAGTTCTATATATGGCTGAAAAAAATAAATCAGCACAAAAGAGAAGAACTGAAAGGTAGATGGCCTGGATATATGTGCAGTTATCTTTCCACCTTTAAAATACCCATTTAGCTGATAGAAAAGTAACAATATTGAGAACTCACAAAATTAAAGTACACAGGTAGCATACATGTGTTTAATGATAGAAAGCAATTAGAAGAAACTCACTATGAAGTTCTAGGATATGGCTAAAAATCCATCCCTGGAGAAAGGGCAATTAACATGTTTGTCTAACAGAATAGCATTCACATTCCAGATTCAGAGAAATGGGAAGATTAAAGTTAATCTTGAGATAAACAAGTTATTATTTGAAACTATATTTACAGTAATGTTGAATTCTCTGTTCTCAGTGCCTGCAGAGACAGAAAAGTCACTCATGGTAGAGAATGGATATATATTTGAAGAGATTAGCAAACCTTCTCTAGTCTTTGACACTTGAGTCATGCTGAACAACAGTAGAACTTTAGATTTTAGATTTAGATTTTTGAATACTGAGACTTCAAGTCTTTTCTCAAGCAACATTCTCAGACTGTAGAACACAAGGCATGTTATTGACACATAATCTCACACATTCATTATTTCAGAATTCTAATCTGAAAAGTGTGACAGCTCAAATCAGTTCTTATACTTACTGATGTGGCTCTGACAAGAAAATACCTTTCAATTAGCTTGGTAACATTAGAATGAAGTCTTGCCATGCATGCCTGTTCAATCACAGAGCAGAATTCTTTATTATGAGAACATGGCCAAGGATTACATAATATTTGAGAGGATATCTATAACATAAAGTAGAAAGACCCAAACCAATGTCCATAGTTTAGTAAGTAAAACACTTTCTGTGCAAACCTGGATTCGAGTTTGATCACTAGTATCCATGTAAAAAGCAGACGCAGTACTTCACATCTTTAATCAAAGCACAGATAGTAGATGCAAACAAGAGAATCAAGACACACATATACACATAAACACACCCCAATACAATTACAAAACAAAAAGAAACAAGAGGAAATGCATATAGTAAGATGGAAGAAAATGTCTCTGGAAATGTCTGATCAATACCCAAGAAAAATGAAATCTAAGAAACAAATGTTTACTTATATCTTCCATGATTCTTTGTGTTTCAGATGTGTGTACCCATTTCATTAATAATATTTGTATGGAGTATGTGTTCTTATTATAAGAGAAATGATGAGTTAGAGTTGGGGCATATTGGGTTGTATATGTCTGTAGTTTCAATACACAAGAGGCAGAGTCAGGAAGAATGCAAATTGGAGGCTACCCCAACTATGTAGTTGATTCCCTGATTCAAAGTTGAAAAAGACAACAAAACAGATTAGGAGACTTAAATGTCCCTTACAAGCTGTATAATTTTCATAAATTTCTTCAACTTCCGTGACTCATTCTTAATTTTTAAAGTGAAAATATGATACTAATAATACTGCATAGCACATCTTCATAATATAGTCTAAGGTGGTAAATTACAGATAGGAAAAAAATTACACTTCTAATGCACACTGTTCAAAAATTAACAAAACCAAAAAACTTCTAAAAGTATTTATCTACCAAAAAGCAAGCTCACAAATAAAGACTGAATGATTAAATGAGCAGTGCAAGAAAGTAGAACAAGGAGCAAATATAGCGGAAATACAAAATGAAATGAGCTTAGGGTCTTATAGAACTCTTTCAGTCAGTCAAATATTTAATCAAGATTTTTAGAAAATACAAGTGAGAAATTATAGCAAACTAAAATGAGTTTTTTTCTGAATTGAGAATCTCTACATTGACAGGATATATACTCGAGAATGGGTTAACAAAAAGTAGTCAAAGCTATGGTATTATCAGACTACTGAGGGTAAGTTTTCCAATGTTTCCAGAGTGAATGGGGGAAAATTGCAGAAAAAGAGATAGGCTTTAGTATGATATTGTCCTTGTGAAAGGTAATTCTGCAGAATTAAGAAAAGGAAAAGTGCTTTTAACCTTGAGGGAGAATTTTTCAAATTATACTTTTATACCCAGCCAAACTATCAATCAAATGAAAAGATTGTTTCACTATGTAAAGTATCAAAAGTTGTTTTATTTCTCCTAAGTACCTCTGCATCTATTTTAATGAAATTGTCTGTCATCCAAGTAAGAAAGTAAACTAAGAAATGATACTGGATCCTAAAAAGGTGGGCAGTGTGGGAAAGGTATTAAAGCATGGCAGCTATAAGACAAAGAGTCTAAGAGAAGACATATGAAGGAAAGCTCCATAGAAAACAAACACAATGAATTTGTGTCTTATATATTTGAATATGTACAGGCAAGAAGTTAATATTCTAGAGGGATATCATGTAATAAAAACAATTGTGAGAACAGAGAATACAGCTCAAGGTAACCCACTGCTTTGATTGATCACTTAACATGGAAAGAGAGGGGTAGAAAAATCAGTAGCAGAAAATTGAAATAAATCCAGATCTAAAACAGCAACTATTAGCTCTGGAAAAAATTTTTCCAAGAAAGAAAGTGTAATCATACTGCACTACTAAGTATGAACACATAGGAAACCTGTACTGGTGGACACTGGTATTAGTTTTACTCATCTAGGAGGCCTTGAGTTTGAGCCTAGAAGCTCACAGAAACAAAACTGATAACATTTTATGATTATTATACAAAAAACCCTAGGATAAGGGAAATAAGTTCCTTTTGTATGTGTATCCATTAATGTGAAATAAGAACTGCAAAGAGTGGGTAACACATAAAAGTTGACTATAAAGATAAAGCAGTTTAAACACGTCATTTGGAAGTAGATCAAATTTGAAGAACAACTGTGTAGAAAGGGACTGGAGATAAAATTTATTTTCTCTGTAACCTTTAATTTATTTCAATTTTTAAATCTGACAATTTTTTAAAGTTTCAATATAACATGAAAATTATCTTTCTAACAGCCCATCAATATTGTCACACAAAATTTAAATTGCTCAAATTTATGTTGATTTTCATGCAGACTATCACATTGTATTAGCATTATATGACACAATCTGTTGTATATGCCACTAGAAATGAACATAAAAGTGAACTCTTGCTGGGTGGTGGTGACACACAAGTTTAATCCCAGCATTCAGGCAGCAGAGGCAGGTGGATCTCTGTGAGTTTGAAGTCAGCCTGGTTTGCAGAACTAACTCCAGGAAAGACAGGTCTACATAGAGAAACTCTGTTTTGAAAAAGAAAAAGAAAAGAAAGAAAGAAAAGAAAGAACTCTTTAGGAAGATGGGAAACAAGGCAATGAAATAGCAATGTTAAGAAAGCAGCATGGGATACTTGCTTGAAAAAGGAAGGGAACAAGTGGAACAACAAGAGTTAGGGATGAATGAGTCCAAAGCATGGCATCCTGTGTGCAGAAATCATTAATCAGAATGCTGGCACAAAAATTATTAGAACACTCAAAATCATAAACATGTCAAGGGACTTGTAAGGGAGGAAGGGAAGTAATGAGGGTTGCAAGGAGATTAATCAAGAGGATATAATAAGCAGAATGCATGACATCCATTCATGAAACTGCCAAAAGCGGACTCAGTGAAAGTTAAATGAAGACTGTACAGCTTTTTTTTTTTTTTTTTTTTTTTTTTTGGTTTTTCAAGACAGGGTTTCTCTGTATAGCCCTGGCTGTCTTGGAACTCACTCTGTAGACCAGGCTGGCCTCGAACTCAGAAATCCTCCTGCCTTTGCCTCCCAAGTGCTGGGATTAAAAGTGTGTGCCACCACCGCCCAGCGACTGTACAGCTTTTAAAAGTGAATATAAAGCATGTCTGGCTGGAGGCAGAGCTCAATGGTGGAGCATTTTCTTACCATGCAAAAGGCTTGGTCAATTCTTAGCAACAAAAGAATACAAAACAATAACAAAACCCCAAGCTTCAGTTTTCTATAATGAGAAATGAACCAAATTATTGTGCACTATGAAAGAATTAAAACCTCAAATTTAAAGTGGCAATACTCTACTAGAAAGAAAACAAAAACATAAACAAACAAACAAACAAAACCCAAGCATGAGACAACCACTAAAGTACTAAAGTAAAAACACTGTAAAAATCTAAATGTGACCCACTTGGAAGATGAAAACAAAGTTAGTTTTGCTGTGTAGCAACTACTATACAACTAAGTTAATATTCATATAGCTGTATTATAAAGTGGAATGAAACGTTACTCAAAATTAAATTAGAAACTTCAAAATGTGGGATTTTCATCACTATTGCGCTGGGAACCATAAGCATGAACTTCTGGGTAAATCGGTTTCAAGAACTTGAAATCACTGGTACCAGAGGAGCCTCCCATTAGGCACACCTCATATTGGTAGCTTTGGGACAGTGTTCCTGTACCGCTGACGTCCACAAGGTGGCCAGGAAAGTGTCCCTCAGGCACAGCGCAGCCACCCATCGAGGCTGCCCTGGCCCTCCTGCACAGCCTCACACCCACAAACAGCAGCACAGACAAGAGGAAGAGAGAAGACACAGAAGCCAAGGCAATGACCAAGTACAGCGTGAGCACATCCTCTTCCCCTTGAGCGGGATTGTGCGCCACCTCTGGTAGAGGCAGGTAGGGCTGAGAGAAGCCATCCACCAGCAGCACCTGTAGTGTAACACTGGCAGAGCGCTGAGGTTCTCCATTGTCCTTGACCAGTAGCAGCAGCTTGTGCTTGGACACATCGCGCTCGCTCAGCAGCCTGGTGGTGCGCACCTCGCCATTGTGAGCCCACACGCTGAACAACCCGGGCTCAGTAGCCTTGAGCAGCTGGAATGATAGCCAGGCATTCTGGCCAGAGTCGCGATCCACAGCCACCACCTTGGTGACCAGGTATCCGGGCTCCGCCGCCCTGGGCAGCAGCTCTGTGCAGGGTGCAGAAGCGTTCTGCAGTGGGTAGAGCACGAAGGGTTCATTGTCATTGCCGTCCAGCACCACCACACGCACCAGAGCCTGGCTGCTGAGCGCGGGCAAGCCTTGGTCTATCGCACCCACATGGAACTCAAAGGCCTGCAGGGCCTCATAGTCCAGAGCCCTGAGCGCGAACAGCTGCCCGTTGTCAGCATTGATGGAGATGAGTGAGGCGAGGGCCAGCTGCGGGTCTTGGGGCGACAGCAGCGAGTAGGTGATGTGGGCATTGGAGCCTGAGTCTGAGTCTGTGGCACTGATGGTGCCTATGTGCAGTCCTGGGCTGTTGTTTTCGCGGACAAACATGGTGTAGGAGGTTTGGGTGAAGGCGGGGGCGTTGTCGTTGATGTCGGACACCTGCACCGTTATAGTGTGCTGGGTTGTGAGCCTGGGGGTGCCCAGATCGGAGACAGTGATGGTGATGTTGTACTCAGCTCTGCTCTCTCTGTCTAGTGCTCTTTCTGTCATTAGGATGTAAAAATTGTCTAAGGAAGGTTTTAGAAGGAAAGGTAGATTTTCTTGAATGTAGCAAACCATTTTTCCATTCTCTCCAGAGTCTCTGTCGTTAATCCTAAAAACTGCCAGCACGGTTTCAGGTGAGTTCTCAACAACTTCGTTGACAAGTGATGACATGATCAGTTCAGGAGGGTTGTCATTAATGTCTAAAACCCTCACTAGAACTGTACATCTTGCCGAAAGGCCCCCACCATCAACTGCCTGTACATTTAACTTATAGGACTTTATGAACTCATAGTCAAGCAAGGCTCTGAGCGTGATTTCCCCAGAGAAAGGGTTGATTTGAAAGGTTCCTCGAACATCTTCAGAAGCATCAAAAAACGAATAGGATATTTCTGCATTGACTCCAGAGTCTACATCTTCTCCAGTGACTTTAATGACAATTAGGCCTACTGGACTGTTTTCTGGAGCCTGGGTTTCATAAAGTTCTTGAGGAAACTGTGGGGCATTATCATTGATGTCCAGGACTAGAATGTGTATAGTAGCTGTCCCAGTCCTGGGCGGAGACCCGCCATCAAGTGCTGTGAGTGTTAGACTGAACTCTGGCTGCTCTTCCCAATCTAGAGCTTTGTCTAGCACAAGCTCTGGATATATCATTCCGTCATTGCTGTCATGAATGGTAATATGGAAAAAAGTGTTGGGGCTGATGGTATAGTTTTGGATGCCATTCCGTCCGATATCTGAGTCTTGTGCTCTTTCTAATCGAAATGTTGTCCCCACAGCTGTGTTTTCTGCTACTTTTAAAATCATCTTTTTGTCCTGGAATATGGGTGAGTGATCATTTATATCCAGAATTCTCAGCTCAGCCCGGTAAATCTGAAAGGGGTTATCCATTAAAATTTGGAAATGCAGCATGCAGGGTTCTGTGAGGCCGCACAGCTTCTCCCGGTCCAGTTTCTCATTTGTGAGCAAGTCTCCAGTGTGAGAGTCCAGAAACAAGTACTGTTTGTTATCATCAGAAACCACCCTAGTTCTCTTTGCAGCCAGCGCTTCCACCCCTAGCCCCAGATCCTTTGCTAGATTCGCTACAAATGATCCCCTTTCTGTTTCCTCAGTCATTGAATAACGTCCAAACTCAGAACCTGCCAAACACAGTCCCCCGAACAGGAAGAGAAATAGCACTTGCCTTTGTCTGGAGAAGCATGATCCTCTGGCTGCCATGGCTTCTTTTCTTATTTCAGGTCTCAGCCACAGCTCCTAGCAGTCATACACCTCAGATGTTCCACCTAGCTGGAAGGATCTAGGATATATTTTTCCTTCTTCAGTCGTGAGGAGCCTCAGCTTTCCCCCCTCATCGATCAGAATTTTTTTTTCTGACTTCTAGTGCAGACTCACTTTAATTTACCTTGCATTTCTTTAGCCTGCAGCGCCACCATGTGGTTCCAACAGATTAAAAATGGCTGTATCTAATTTTTGTGCCCACACATACACCCTTATGAAATATTTCCCATAGCATGTTATTTTGGCTTCTTATTTCTCCTTTTGTTTGATTTTTTAAAATAATGTTGAGATAGACATCCCTTCATACTGGTTCTTCACAGCGTCATGGGGAAGTTAAAATTTTAATGGTTGAATAAAAGGTTTGTAGCAGTAACTTTGTTTCAGTGCTGTATTGAACTCTGTGCTAACTCTATTTTGTCTCCGGCACTTGCTCAGGCAAACAAAGGGGAAAATGTGAACATGTCTTTTGATAGCATATTTCATAGTTCTGGAAACAGGGGCACAGGGACACAGGGAATGTGCAAAAGAAATCTGTTTTACATGTTTCTCAGAGAACTTATTCCAACTAACTCTATCACATTCCCTAAACAGAAGAGCCACGTTTCAGGTGTAAATGAGCAATCGCAATCATGTTACCCTCCCCTTTGCCTAAGTATGCACAGGACTGTGATTTATTCACACACTCTGTTTATTATGTGAATAGCATAGCTTGCAGCTTTATCAGAATCTACCTTTGTTTCTATATATGACCAATTAGGACAGGAACTGTACCTTATCTCTGGTTGGAAAATCATTCAGTCACTACTATTTATTGAATCAAATAATGCAAAAATGAGTTGTAAGAAGGACAAACAGCCTAAGTCCTTCAGCTCCTACCATCTGAAAATCACACTATTTCAATTCTCATACTTTGAAATTTCTGTTGCTTTCCTTTTATTTGTCTTTATTTTCTTAAAACAGCCTTCATCTATAGTTAAGAAAAGCCTTACCTTTGTTTAAATGTCCCTTATAACGAAATTCAATACAGTCTATTTACTGTGCCTTAAATACAGACCAGAACTATGACAAACCAGTGCACATCCTAACATTGCTGAAAGCAAGGATATGTCGATAAAATATCTTCCTCAAATTTTTTTATTCAAAGACCTACAATGTTCTAATTTTCCCACTATAAGCAAGTGACATAGATTAAACCTTAGAATGTATACAGGAAAAAGATTAGATAGAGCCCCAAATCCCATCTCTGTTGAATAGAAAAATTACACCATCTATATGATGATAAATATACATTGTTTATTTAAAAGAGTGTGACTGGATTGTAAACCACTGAAAACTCAAGGCTGATCTCTAGGTTTTCATGCAGAATTAAAAGAAAAATTTAAATGCTTCTATTTGGTGCCTTAGAATGCCAAAATTACCTTGATCCTCACAAATTTAGGCACATCTTCACAAACGCAGTATCTTACAATACTATTCTTATTTTCAGGTTGACTAGGTACTTGTACTACTTATGACAGAAATAGATTTTAAAATAAAGATATATAAATAAAGAAAAATAAAACTATAAAATACTAGCATAGCTTAAGACAACTATTATATGTAATAAAAATCAAAGATGGCTAATCAACAAGACTGGCAGTATAGAAAGGAAATACAGAATTATCAACTATTATATATGTACATAGTTTTCACCACAGTATTTTAGTAATTCAAGAAGTCTAGGAATAGAACACTTACATAGAGCATAGAGAGCAAAAGGGAAAGAAAAACAGAGTGGTAGGAACGTTTTAGCGAATGCATTAGCTGCAGATAAAACCTATTGGTTTTCTGTGAACCTATGAAAAATTCTGTGCGACAAATATGAGTAAAACCAAGCTTGTGGCATTAGGCCTGAGCCTGAAAAGGGATAGGTAAAGTGAAAATTAAAATGGCTGCTAGTCATAGGTGAACAAACCTTACCTAATCAATAAGACAGTCTTGAGAAGTAAATACTGTTAAGTAGCTTTCTGTTAATGATGAAACTCAAAACTATTCTGGAGCATGGAGTTTCCTTCTGTTTCTTTCCCAGAGCACTGGTCTAGAGAGCTAGGGAGAACTGGCTTTAAGAAGTTAAACTCGCCGGTCCCAGAAGAATCGCCCATCAGACATACATCATACTGGTAGCTCTGGGACAGGGTCCCCATACCTCTGATATCCACAAGATGGCCAGGAAAGTGGCCCTCAGGCACAGAATAGCCACTCAGAGAGGCAGCCCTGCCCCTCCTGCACAGCCTCACCCCCACAAACAGCAGCACAGACAAGAGGAAGAGAGAAGACACAGATGCCAAGGCTATGACCAGGTACAGAGTTAGAGCATCCTCTTCGTGCGCGGGATTGCGCGCCACCTCTGGCAGAGGCAGGTAGGGCTGAGAGAAGCCATCCACCACAAGCACGTGCAGTGTAACGCTGGCAGAGCGCGGAGGCTCTCCATTGTCCTTGACCAGCAGCAGTAGCTTGTGCTTGGGTGCATCACGCTCGCTTAGCAGCCTAGTGGTGTGCACTTCACCATTGTGAGCCCACACGCTGAACAACCCGGGCTCCGTGGCCTTGAACAGCTGGAATGACAGCCAAGCATTCTGGCCAGAGTCGCGGTCCACAGCCACCACCTTGGTGACCAGGTAGCCAGCCTCCGCCGCTCTGGGCAGCAGCTCTGTGCAGGGCGCAGAGGCGTTCTGCAATGGGTAGAGCACGAAGGGAGCATTGTCATTGTCGTCCAGCACCACCACGCGCACCAGAGCCTGGCTGCTGAGCACGGGCAAGCCTCCGTCTGTGGCGCCCACCTGGAAATCAAAGGCCTGTAGGACCTCATAGTCCAGTGCTCTGAGCGCGAACAGCTGCCCGTTGTCTGCATTGATGGAGATGAGGGAGTCGAGGGCCAACTGGTGGTCGTGGGGTGGCAGCAGCGAGTAGGTGATGTGGGCATTGGAGCCTGAGTCTGAGTCTGTGGCACTGATGGTGCCTATGTGCAGGGCAGGACTGTTGTTCTCGCGGACGAACATGGTATAGGAGGTTTGGGTGAAGGCGGGGGCATTGTCGTTGATGTCGGACACCTGCACTGTTATGGTGTGCTGGGTTGTGAGCCTGGGTGTGCCCAGGTCGGAGACATTGATGGTGATATTGAATTGCTCTCTTTCTTCCCTGTCAAGTGCTCTCTTGGTCACTAAAGTGTAAAAGTTTTTTCCTGATGATTTTAGAAGAAAGGGAAGATCTTCTTGGATGGAGGCAATCACTTTTCCATTGTTCGCTGAGTCAGGATCTCTAACACTGAAAACAGCAACTACCTCATCCGGGGAGTTTTCTGGGACTGGGCTGGTAAGCGCCGATATCATCACTTCTGGGGCATTGTCATTCACGTCCACCACCTGCAGTAACAGTGTGCATTTTCCTGAGAGACCTCCCCCATCTGTGGCCTTGATATCCACTTCGTAAGAGGGAATAGTTTCAAAATCCACCTCTTTTCGTAGTCGAATCTCCCCGGTTACAGGGTTTACTTCTAACGTTTTGCTAATATCTTCTGAAGGCTGAGAGAGTGTGTACAGTACTTTCCCATAATCTCCACTGTCCAAGTCATTGGCTGAGACTGTGAGTACCAGAGAGCCGGTTGGGCTGTTCTCGGGAATTTGCACTTGGTATGTCTGCTGCTGAAACTTGGGTGCATTATCGTTGGTGTCTACTACTTCAATGAGAACCTGTGCGGTCCCAGACCGGGGAGGAGTCCCACCATCCAGAGCTGTCAGGGTTAACCTCAGCTCAGGTTCCTCCTCTCGATCCAGTTCTTTCTGCAGCACCAGCTCTGGGTACTTCCTGCCATCACTGCGGTTGCGAGTTACAACCAGGAAGTGAGAGTTTGAGCTGAGCCTATAGGTCTGGATATTGTTGATTTCTACGTCTGAGTCCAGAGCATTATTTAGTGGGAATGTATTTCCCAGAGCACTATTTTCTGGTATTCTCAGTATCATTTCTCTTTCACTGAACACTGGAGAACAGTCATTTATGTCCATCACCCTCAGTTCAGCCTGAAATACCTCTAAAGGGTTTTCCATTAACACTTGGAAGTGTAGAACACAAGGCTCAATGGGGCCACATAGCTCCTCTCGATCCAGTTTCTCATTTATAAGCAAATCTCCAGATTGAATGTTGAGCTGCAAATGCTCTTTTTTTTCCTGGGAAATGATCCGAGCCCTGCGGCTGGATATTTCTGCCAGCTCCACCCCCAGATCTTTCCCAAGATTTGCCACAAAGGATCCCCTCTCTGTTTCTTCCTCTATGGAATAGGGACCTAGTTCTGCCCTTGCCCCAGACACACCCAGCAAAACAAAGAAAGCCAGGACTTGCCTTTGTCTCAGATTGCACATCCTTGCAGTCTCCATGGCTCTTTCCTCAGTGTTTGCTTCACAGTATATCCAGGATCGTGGCAGCAGTATCTCACAGTCCAGAACGCCAGAATCAAGTCTCCAAATAGAACATTTAAGGTTTCACACTCGCCTATGCTTTGGCTGGAAAAGGCGCGCCTTTTACTTCTAGGTGGTGAGAAACGGGTCCTGATAAGGTAATTTCAGAAGCACTTTCTATGCTCCGTCTTCTTAACCTGCAGCGCCACCATGTGGTCTCATAGAGCCTTACATGTTCAGATTTAAAGGCAAAATTCTCCAAGACCCGTGGACTAAACCAAGTAATGTGAATCACTGGCTTCTTTTTCTAAGTTGCTTTCATGTGTATGGAAAAAACACTGAAGTGTTGTATGAAAATGAGTAAAAAAATAAATTATCACTCATGCTGTTGAGTATGTAATGCTGCTAATGTGTCAATAACCAAATGAGATAGTGTACTAAACATTTAACCCGAGAACACACATTGAGGGGTAAAAATGTCTCAAAAATAACATAGGGATAGTTGTACAAGCACATATTTTCCATCATACACAGTATAGAGTAACACATGAGTAGACAATGCAAAGTTTCAACTGGCGAATTCTGCACAATATAGACATGCTTTATTCAAGTACAGATGGATTGCTTCTTCTCTTCAACATCCAACGGAGAGAAGTGTAGGTTTTTCCAATGTTCAACTACCAGAAAATTATTTCATGAATAAACATACGTGGACCTGGGTTGATTCTTATATTTGGCATGAATAGTGTCTTTGCTTTGGGATATAACATATACTTAAATATACCCTTCTATTTAAAAGTATATGGTTTAGAGCCTCTTAATATATAAACAATATGTATGATGTGCCCATCATCAAGGTCAGTTTTGGAGCGGATATCTTACATCAAAGAAGAACCTTGCATCCTTTAATGGTTATCTTCTCCTTTCCCCTAGGCAGAGCATAAACAAATGAGTAGTCTCCTTTTCTGGTCTCCACTGATTATTGTAAACTTCCATATGATCAGAGAGACAGAATATGTGGACTTCCGTGGTTAGCTTTCGTCCCTCAGCCTGACACTTTTATGGTTCATCCAGATGCTAGCACATGCCAATATTTCATTACTTTTTCTGGTTGATGCAGGCTTGTGTTTATTTGGACATTTGGACAATGTTTCTATCTCTTTGCTCTTCTGAATATTGTTTCTATGAAGATTTATGTATATATTTTATGTGAACATATTTTTATTTCTCTAGGAGTTGAATTGCTTACTGTATGATAGCTCTATGTTTGCCCACTTGAAAATCTGGCAGGCTGTTTTAAAAAATGGCTGCAGCACTTTATACTTCATCAGCTGTGTGTCAGGGTTTCAATATGAGAATCTCCCCCAAATTTTTTGGTTCCAGCCATCCAGGTAGGTGTGAATGTCTGGCTGTGATGCTGGTCTGTATTTCCCTGATAAGGGTTGTTGCAGTTTTTCAGTATTAGTCATGGGTATATCTTCTTTGGAAAATAAATATCTACTCTTGTTTTTGCATACTTTTAATTGAATTGCTCATCTTTTAGTACTTGAGTTATGAGAGTTAGAAAAATAGATTTAGATTTTTAGATCTATTTTAAAACAGTTTAAATTCTATATTGAATTTGGATTGAAATTGGATCATCTTTGTATTTTTTGTTTGCTTGCTTATATAATTTGAATAGAGTTGCAGTGAAAATTCACAGAGAGTTCAGTGATAGAACACAATTAGCATTCATCAGCTCTAGTTTGAACTCCAGTACCACACACACACACACACACACACACACACACACACACACACTGATGCCCTTATTAATTCATAGTTTTTGGTACTGGCTCTATAGGTTTGTTAATGAGATTCCTTAAGTCAATGAGGCCTAAACTCCTGTTATAATAATCTTTATGTGCCTCCATTTGACAGTAGGTAGTATTTCTAGGCAGAATAATAGCCACTCAAATATGCCATAGAATCTGTAATTATATTATTTAATCTAACAAGAAAAACCATTGCAAACTTGATTAAGTTAAAGATCCTCTGAATAGGAGATTGTCCTTCATTATCCAAATAGAACATTTATCAAATTTGGATAATGAATCTTTATTCAAAGAACATTTTCAGACTGGGTCAGAGGGAAATGGTTATACAAGCAATGTTATATACTGTGAAGTTGAAGGGACCATGCATCATGTAATGTGGGCAGCATCTAGATGGAAAATATAAAACAGGTCCTATAAAGTCTCCAGAACACAATGTGTCCCCACCGACTCCTGTTCTCAGTTCAATTAGACACTTATTGGGCTTTTTATTTACAAAACTATGAAACTGATAGCTTCTATAAGAATAGTATTATTATTTTTAAGTGCTAAAGAATTTCTCGTTCAGTTCTGCTGAGTCATTCTTTTTAAAAAGTCATGTATGGCCCTCTGATGTTTTATAACATTATTTAAATGAAGGCACCAATGGGTGTTACTTTTGCCAAAGATATGAGGTTAACTGTAACCGAAAGTAATTGGAAACATCATTTTCTACACTTTCAAGAATCTCAGTCATTTAAATATGAAAATTCATCCAGAACATCGATTGTAGTTTTCTTCAAATTAGTTTTCAGCTAAACTGCTAGAAAGCAATTGCTTTCACACACACACACACACACACACACACACACACACAATGCTGAAGTGAGCATAAGATATTCAACTTTAATAATGGGCTTACTGTATACAAAGTATATAATATGTCAGAGTTTATAGATGACTGAAGAGACAGATACACAGTTCAATAAACACAACCATAGAGTAATTCTTCTGCCCATGTAGGACAACTCTCTTCCACAATAAAGCAGTGACTCATTGAGTTCACATGAGAATGTCATCAGGCCGATTTCGTGAGGAAATCAACACGAAGAGTGGTTGTAGTGTATCCAATTTTACTTAGGTCATTGATTTTTTGTGAGCATTTCAGGTTATTTTCTAAGCAGTGTGGTCACTGCTATAGAAATAAATATAAACTATGAGCTAAAGATTACAACATGGCCATTTTATTCATGGAATGGGACAAACGGATTTCTCTCCACAGGAAAATAGTGCTACCGTATACGCCTGTCAGTATAGCATATTACTAAGAATTGGGTCATTATAATCAGGTAACTAGGATTGTATCTCAGCTTTTCCTTTTATTGCCCAGAATCATGAGTAGTTAGTCAATGTTTCCACAGAGCTTTCCAACTAGTCTAGATAATTGAGCAATGAAGGTAGACACCAACTTCTGACCTCAACATACAGAAGCCTAGATAATTGAGCAATGAAGGTAGACACCAACTTCTGACCTCAACATACAGAAGCGAAAGAGCATTTGCAAGCACACCTGCACCAACAGGCACACATATACACAACACACAAATAGATTCCATAGCATAAGAACTGACCATAGCATAAAAGCTAAAATAATGACATAGGACTTCCTTTATTTCTAAATTTTTAAAAAGGCTTAGAACTTGGCAACCCAGGGAACAATATGAGAACTCTTGAGTTGCCAGGGACCGTCTCAGTTACGTTCATTCCATCACTCCTATCACAGAGCCAGCTTGGGTACTTGTGCACGCATCATACCAGGAATATCCCAGGGAGAACATAGCATAAACAAAGATGAAATTCCTTTCCAGGTGAGACATCTCCCTTTCCAAGTGTTCGTGGGTGTTTACAGTGATAGATCAGAGATACAGTCCTTACTTGGCATGCGAAGGTCCCCTGAGTTTATCCTCAACTGAAGAGCTGTGGAAGGTACCACATTTTACCTCGCACTCTAAGCTAGCCATATGCCCTGTTCTATTTGCCAAAAAAGACAATGAAAAATGTATTCTTTTAACTAAGCACAGGTCTGGCAAGAGAGAAATGTGGAACGACAACAAAGAAGGAAAATAAATAAATATCGGCTAATGCAGTTTCTCTGACTTTAACAGAAGAGAAAAACTCAATGTTAGCGCCATGCTCTTTCAACTTATCAGGTAAATAAGGGACAGCTTTCTGAAACCTCAACACCAGCCAAAAAGCAAGCAAGCAAGGAAGCAAGCAAAATAGAACACGGTTTAAAACAGTGATATGAAAACTAATATCAGGCTAATGAGGAGCCATGTAGCTATGTAAGGTTTTTAAGAGAAAACATCAACCAAGACAGTTAGTTCAGTAGAGGCCAAATAAAGCAAAAGGCAGATCCCTCAGCGTGTCCCCTCTTTCTCCCATATGATTAGACCTCAATGTATTTGAACATTGCTATGTAGTGTGTATTCAGTGGTTAACAACGAGTGAGAGAACACATACTGAATCCCATCTGATGGGGCTGAATTGATTTCCCATTTTTTTCTCTCTTGTACACTCCCAAGCCATCCCAGAACAAAGATTTGTGTAAGTAATGACAAATTAGAAAAACAGGATTGGAACATTTAACTTTCCAGTCTGGAGAAAAGCTGAGTTACTCTTCTAAAACCATGGCAAGAACAAGCTTTAGGCATGCTTTAAAAGTTCAAGATGGGCACAGCAAGAAAAGTAGTTTGAGTTTATGACAAAACCCATTATACATGAAGAAAAGCAATTATTTTAGCTGAATATCAAAACCCCAGTCGTTCCTAGAGTTAGGATTTTCTCCCATTTCTGGTCTAAGAGAATGCTCTTGAAAATTAGCTAAAACTGGTTTCAGATATTTGAACTCACCAGTCCCAGAGTCCCCAGTAAGACACACTTCATATTGGTAACTCTGAGACAGGGTCCCCGCGCCACTGACATCCATCAGGTGGCCGGGAAAGTGTCCCTCAGGCACAGAGCAGCCACCCAGAGAGACCTCCCTGCCCCTCCTGCACAGCCTTACCCCCACAAACAGCAGCACAGACACCAGGAAGAGAGAAGATACAGTAGCCAAGGCTATGACCAGGTACAATGTGAGCTCACTGTCCTCATGCCCAGAATCACGCGCCACCTCTGGCAAAGGCAGGTAGGGCTGAGAGAAGCCATCCACCACCAGCACCTGTAGTGTGACGCTGGCAGAGCGCTGAGGCTCTCCATTGTCCTTGACCAGCAGCAGCAGCCTGTGCTTGGGTGCGTCACGCTCGCTCAGCAGCCTAGTGGTGTGTACCTCGCCATTGTGAGCCCACACGGTGAACAGCCCTGGCTCTGTAGCCTTGAGCAGCTGGAACGACAGCCAGGCATTCTGGCCAGAGTCGCGGTCCACTGCCACCACCTTGGTGACCAGGTATCCAGGCTCTGCCGCCCTGGGCAGCAGCTCGATGTAGGGAGCAGAGGCGTTCTGCATTGGGTAGAGCACGAAGGGCGCATTGTCATTGTCGTCCAGCACCACCACACGCACCAGAACCTGGCTGCTGAGCGCAGGCGAGCCTCGGTCTGTGGCGCCAACATGGAACTCGAAGGCCTTCAGGGCCTCATAGTCCAGTGCCCTGAGTGCGAACAGCTGCCCATTGTCAGCATTGATGGAGATGAGCGAGTTGAGGGCCAGCTGGTGGTCGTGTGGCAGCAGCAGCGAGTAGGTGATGTGGGCATTGGAGCCTGAGTCTGAGTCTGTGGCGCTGATGGTGCCTATGTGCAGGGCAGGGCTATTGTTCTCGCGGACGAACATGGTATAGGAGGTTTGGGTGAAGATGGGGGCGTTGTCGTTGATGTCAGAGACCTGCACTGTTAAGTTGACTTGTGTTTTCAGGATGGGACTCCCCATGTCTGCAACGGTGATGGTGATGTTGTATTCTGCTACAGTCTCTCTGTCCAGTGGTTTTTGTGATAATAGTGTATAAAAGTTTTCCCCAGAAGGCTTTAGGAAGAAGGGTAGATCGTCCTGAATGGAACAACTTATTTTCCCATTTTCTCCTGAATCTAGATCAGAAACGCTAAAAACTGCCACCATAGTTTCTGGTAAATTCTCAAGGATGGAGTTGGTAAATGCAGACAGGATAATCTCTGGAGCGTGGTCATTCACGTCCATGACTTGGGTCAGAATCGTGCATTTTCCAGAAAAGGTCCCAGCGTCTCTTGCTTCAATATTGAATTCATAGGACTGAGTCTTTTCAAAATCAAGGTGTTCTTTCAATCGCACTTCCCCTGTCAAGGGGTGGATTGAAAATGTTTTGCTGATATCATCTGAGACCTGGAAAAGTGAATAGGAGATCTCTCCGTTGACTCCAATGTCCTTGTCTGTCGCAGAGACAGTGACGATCAGAAAGCCTATCGGACTATCCTCAGGGATCTGCACTCTGTAAAAAAGCTGCTCAAATTGAGGGGCATTATCATTGATGTCCAGGATTTCAATGTGGACTTCGGTGGTTCCAGACCTAGGTGGAGAGCCACCATCCTGCGCTGTGAGGGTTAACCTGAGCTCGGCTTCCTCCTCTCTATCCAGTGCTCTGTCTAGTACTAGTTCAGGATATTTCTTACCATCACTACGTTTCTGAGTGAGCACGTGAAAATAGGAATTGGAACTGACCAGATAGTTGTCAATACCATTTTGGCCTACATCCATGTCCTGAGCATTCTTCAGAGGAAATGTAGCTCCAGGAAGACTGCTTTCTGATATCTTTAGCATGATTTCTTTGTCCAGGAATTCTGGAGAGTGGTCATTTATGTCTGTGACTTCTAACTCAGCTTGAAAGATATCCAAGGGATTGTCTAGCAACACTTGGAAGCTTAGCCAGCATGGCTCTGTGTGCCCACACATTTCTTCCCGGTCCACTTTCTCATTTAACAGCAAATCCCCTGTCTCCTGATCCAGCTGCAAATGTAGTTTGTTACCTTTAGAAATGACCTTAGCTCCTCTCCTGGAGAGTTCCAGCTGCCCAAGACCTAGGTCTTTTACTAAATTTGTTACAAAGGATCTACCCTCCTTTTCCTCCACCACAGAATAGCGCCTTAGTTCCCCTGCAGTCGTTAGAGAGAAACCTAATAGGAGAAAGAAAAAAAGGACTTGCCTTTGTCTGCAAATGAGCTTCCTGCTGGCCTCCATTGTTCTTGGTGGTACAGCGTCTTGAAGGATGTTTCAGCAGAACTATAAACTCCCCTGGTATCTGGTGCTGTAGTTATCTCACTGGATACCTGAGAATTCTTTCAGTTCTTTTCTGAGGGCTGAGACCTCCTGTCTGAAGCATTCAGTCCAGGCTTCTCTGGGCTCTCTTCCCGGCTTCTGCAGTTTCTTTCTTTCTTGCTTGCTTTCTTTTTTTTTTCCTTTTCCCCTATTAATGGAACCACAACTGCCTTCTGGGTTTTACTTATCCTGCAGCGCCGCCTTGTGTTCTCACAGCATCTTAACATTCTGTGTGATGAAAATGGTTGTTAAAAGCCCAAAGCTACCTTTATCTGGCAGTGGGCAAGATAAAAGTCACACCACCTCCCTTATTGCTGGGCCTTCTTGCGCAGACAACTGCCTGAAGGTCACACAAGAGAAATGTCATTGCTGGAGAGTTTTTAAACAATGCTTATTGAGTTTGGGGCAAAAGATACACATTTAAAGAACAACCTGGAAGGAAAATATATGCAAGAAATACATACACATGTATGTATGTATGTTTCTAGTAACTGAAGACTTGGGGAATTATATATTTTTAGTGTGATGAACCACAGAAAGAGTAGCTGTGATTCTTGGGCAAATTATTTATCTTCTTTGCCTTAGATTCCTTATTCACAGATGAGATAATAGTGCCTAGGTCCTAGGACTGTTGTGAACCCTCCCTTTTACAAACAAGAAACAGGAGTTTCTGGAGGGCGAGTAACCCAACAATATATGGAAATTTGATGTAGAGAACTCCCTCCTTCTCCCCTCCTTCTTCCCCCCATCTCCTCTTGGTTCCTGGGACAAGGTCTCTCTATGTAGCCTTGGGTATCATGGAACTCTTTCATAGACCAGGCTGCTTCTAAAGTCACAGAGATTTCCCCCAGTGTCTGCCTACCAAGCACTGGGATTAAAGGTGTGTTTTGCCATGCCCATCACTCAACTTTTTTAGAGCTTAAGATTTAGTTAAGTGAGAGCTTGAATAGTAGTTGGGGAAAAAACCACCAAGGGGCGGGGGTTATCATTTTATAAAGAAATGAGACTATAGGCTAAGAGGAGCATTGCTATTTCTGAATACAGGAGAGGCTGATGAGCAATGTGAGTATGACACATAATATCTAGTAATAGAAACCAGCATAATGTTGTTGCCAAGTCACCTGCCTGGAGATGGACAGAACAAGGAATCTTCCACACTTCAAACAAGAAAAACAAAACAGAAACAATTAGGAGATGCTCTGCTCTGCCAGTTAGTAATTATGGATCTTACCGAGTCTCTATGCATTTCTACTTGCTCATTATTGAGATACCTCTACCCATTAGCTTCTTCTGAAATAAAGAAGAAAATAAGCTGAGGCCTGTAGTGACTGCACTTTGCAAGTCTGGGGGAGGAAAATCAAAAGTTCAAAGCTATCCTGGACATGGTCACAGAGAGACTATGTCCCAAAAGTGATGAAATTATGTCTGATGCACAGTAATTATTAAAGAAACTTAAAAAAAAATATATATATATATATAATATAATCTCTCAAAATGTGGGGTATGCCTACATTTATATGTAATTCCAGTAGACACAGAATATAATTATAAATGAAAAATTTAGACAAGGGAAAACAGTTTAAACCATCTCTACCAAGATTTGTTGTTTAATAGATTGCGATTCAACAAATACTTAAAAAACACACACACACAAAGAGAAGTCAACTTAAATTTGAGATAGCACACAACATGCATTTCATAAATGAAAGAAAAGCTTCTTGGGAATAAATAAAGGTATTCTTTTCTGTCCTAAATTAACTTCATGATGTTAACATGAAATCATTCTTCTTTACACTAGAGCTTCATCCATGGGCTGAAGGGTTTAATTTTTATTCTATTTCTCTCCTTGTGCTTTCGGTTAGGAAGTTAGGGGCAATTGGATTTAGGAACTTAAATTCACTGGTTATCCCTGATCCTCCAGCGAGACACAACTCATACTGGTAGTTTTGGGACAGGGTCCCTGCACTGCTGACATCCACCAGGTGGCCAGGAAAGTGTTCCTCAGGCACAAAACAGACGCCTGGAGAGGCCGCCCTGGCCCTCCTGCAGAGTTTCACTCCAACAAACAGCAGCACAGACACCAGGAAGAGAGAAGACACAGACGCCAAGGCAATGACCAGGTACAGTGTTAGCTCATCTTCTTCTTGTGCAGGGTCGGGCGCCACCTCTGGCAGAGTCAGGAAGGGCTGAGAGAAGCCATCGACCAGCAACACGTGCAATGTGACACTGGCAGAGCGCGGAGGCTCACCATTGTCCTTGACCAGCAGCAGCAGCTTGTGCTTGAGCGCATCGCGCTCGCTCAGCAGCCTGGTGGTGCGCACCTCACCATTGTGTGCCCACACGCTGAACAATCCGGGCTCCGTGGCCTTGAGCAACTGAAATGACAGCCAGGCATTCTGGCCAGAGTCCCGGTCAACTGCCACCACTTTGGTGACCAAGTATCCGGGCTCTGCTGCCCTGGGCAACAGCTCAGTGCAGGGAGCAGAGGCGTTCTGCATCGGGTAGAGCACGAAGGGCTCATTGTCATTGTCGTCCAGCACCACCACACGCACCAGAACCTGGCTGCTGAGCGCGGGTGAGCCTCCGTCTGTGGCGCCCACGTGGAACTCGAAGGCCTTCAGGGCCTCATAGTCCAGTGCCCTGAGTGCGAACAGCTGCCCATTGTCAGCATTGATGGAGATGAGCGAGTTGAGGACCAGCTGGTGGTCGTGGGGTGGCAGCAGCAAGTAGGTGATGTGGGCATTGGAGCTTGAGTCTGAGTCTGTGGCACTGATGGTGCCTATGTGCAGGGCGGGGCTGTTGTTCTCGCGGACGAACATGGTGTAGGAGGTTTGGGTGAAGGCGGGGGCGTTGTCGTTGATGTCGGACACCCGCACTGTTATAATGTGCTGGGTTGTGAGCCTGGGTGTGCCCAGGTCGGTGACCGATATTGTGATGTTGTATTCAGTGTTTGATTCTCTATCTAAAGGCTTCTCTGTCACCAGAGTATAGAAATTTTCCACAGATGGCTTCAGGATGAAAGGGAGATCATTCGCAATGGAGCACATAGTTTTCCCATTGTTCCCTGAATCTCTGTCTCTAATTCTAAAAACAGCAACAACTGTCTCTGGTGAATTTTCGGGAATTGGGCTATTAAGTGAGGACAAGAGAAACTCAGGTGGGTTATCATTCACGTCCATTACCTCCACAAGCACAGTACATTTCCCCGAAAGCCCACCACCATCTCTGGCCTGAATAGTTATCGAATAAGTTTGAATTGCTTCATAGTTGAGTTCGTGTTTAAGATAAAGTTCGCCAGATGTAGAATTGATTTGAAACGTTTGGAGAATTCTTTCGGTGGCATAAAAAAATGTGTAGGCTATTTGTCCGTAACTTCCTGTGTCTAAGTCCCTGGCAGACACAGCGACAACCAAGGAGCCAACAGGGGTATTTTCAGGTGACTGAACTTTGTAAAGTGACTGCACGAATTGAGGGGAGTTGTCATTTATGTCCAACACCAAGATTTGCACCAAGGCTGTCCCAGATCTGGGTGGAGAGCCACCATCTAAGGCTGTGAGAGTTAAAGTGAATTCTGGTATTTCTTCCCGGTCCAGCATTTTATCCAGTACCAGTTCAGGAAATATAGTCCCTTCCCCTCCGTCATGAACGTGAATGTGGAAATAATCATTGGGGCTGATGGTGTAGTTACTCAGGCTGTTCGTTCCCACATCAGAATCCTGTGCCCTCTCCAAGAGAAACGTCGTCCCTGGAGTGGTACTTTCTGATATTTTCAAGGGTATTTCTTTGTCTAGAAATACTGGAGAATTATCATTTATATCTTTGACATTTAATGTAGCACGATATATCTGAAATGGTTTTTCCAACAGCAACTGGAAGGGCAGCACACAGGATTCTGTGAGGCCGCACAGTTCCTCTCGGTCCAGCTTCTCATTTAGAATTAATTCTCCAGTCAGCGGACTGAACAGTAAAAACCGTGTGTTCTGGTCTGAAACAATTCTAGCTTCCCGGGCTGACAGTTCCCCCAGCCCCAACCCCAAATCCTTTGCTAGATTGGCTAGGAAAGTGCCTCTCTCAGTTTCCTCTGCCACAGAATACTGAAGCTGTTCGGCGCTAGCCCAAGACGCTCCCAGAAATACACAAAGAAACAGTACTTGCCTTTTCTGCACGGCTTGCTCCAATTTGGCCTCCATTCTTTCCAAGCCTTTTAAAATAAAACCCCAAATTCCTTCCATTTAGCCTCAAGCAGCTCCTTGGAATGCCTGCAGCTGGAATCCTTAGGAATGACCTGGACAATAGCAATTCCTGTGAAAAGAGAGAGGTACCTTCTCCCAGGGCTTGCTACCGCTAGCTATATCACTTCCTATGGCTTTATCGGAAGTCTAGAATATCCTTTGTGCATTCCTCCCCTTTCCCGGTCTGTCCCTTTCCTCTTTTTAGCCTGCAGCGCCACCTTGCGTTTTGTGAGTGCTATTCTCTTTCTCAAGAATAGAACAAAAAAAATTATCTTGGATTAAAAGTACTCCTCACCAGGGTTTACATTTAACTCGCACTCCCTACCAAAATTGAAGAAAATCTGAAAACCTCTTGTTTCAAAAGTTGAGTGTAAAGTCTATAAAATAGAATTAAGCTTCCATCAAGAAGTCAAATATTGTGTTATTTCTAAGTTAATTAGCAGTAATACATAACTAGGGTTTTTTCTTCAGTTTCTTGTGAGTTGGACAATTCTTCCACTTTCAAAGTCTTCATTCTTCTATAATACTTTATGCTCCATAATTTTTACACTTAAACTGCCCTATGTACTGTATTGGTATTAATGGCTAAGATCGTCACTACCCAGCAATTGCTCTAGCAATGCCAGTGGAACATAGGTCAGATGTGGAGTTACTTTATAATGCATCTTTATGATTTTTTTCATCGAGGATGCTTTCTTTCCTCTCACAAAAAATGTTTTTTTAACATTTGATTAAATTGTCCATGTGTTATTTAGCTTTTAAATTCTTGAGTCCTTTATATAAATTATACTTATCCATGATGAATTAATTTTGATGCGCATGTAGATTTAATTTATCAACCTGCTTTTAGGTGTCCCTTTATGTTTATATTGTTTAACTTAAATGGGTTGTGTAGTCAGTTGTCATCCTGACCTCATAGGATGGCAAGGAAGCTTTCTGTCTTCTTTTACAGAACAGAACAGATGAAGATTTATTGTTTCCTTCTACATGCTTAGTTACAATTAGCCTTTTAAACTTCCCAAGTCCAGTGCATTCATTAGTTGTAGATCTTTATCTTGTCCATTCTTTCCTGGGCTATAAGTCTGTTCAGAATTCCTTAAGAACCTTTTATTTAATAAAAGCCATTTTCTAGTTTTCACATTTGTTAGCATTATTTATGTTTTCCTAATATTGTCAGCAATGTCTCATATCCCATCTACCTTCTACTTGTTATGAGACTTGTAAGAACTCTGGGTTACTGATAGTTTTAAAATCCATGTTCCCCACCAAATAAAATGTAACCTTTATCTTAAGGAATCCCACCCCTAGGAACACAAAAAAGGTATAAAATATAATGAGCCTGCCTTTTTCTCACTGTCTCTGGTTTTTAGTCACACCTACTTATTTTTAAAATGTATCTTAGTCTCAGACATCAACTGAGTCCTTTGTAAGCTGGGTTACATTTGAAGACTTTTATGTTTCTTTTCACTTGCAATGCGTTAAGAAATTTGTTGTGTAATAATTATGCTCCCCACCCTTATTTTCTTGACATTAATACTTGCCTTGGTTTTTCATTTTCTTTATCAATAATACTTATTTATATCTTCTCATGATTCCAGTCATATTACAATTCAATTCCACACATTATTGTGTCTTTCAGGATACTAATTCTCCTTTCAAAGGCATGGTTGCTTTCTTTTCCTTTTCCTTTTTTAAAAATGGAGTTCAGAATGTTTTCAATGTGGAGCTTTTTCTTTCTTTCTTTTTAAAATTTTATTAAAATAATAAAATTTATTTTAAAATATGCAACTCAGGGACTGGCGAGATGGCTCAGCGGGTAAGAGCACTGACTGCTCTTCCGAAGGTCCTGAGTTCAGATCCCAGCAACCACATGGTGGCTCACAATCACCCATAATAAGATCTGACGCCTTCTTCTGGTGCGTTGGAAGATAGCTACAGTGTATTACGCCAGAGCGAGCGGGCCAGAGCGAGCTGCACGGCCATCTGTACAGCTACAGTGTACTCAAACACATAAAAGTAAATAAATAAATAAATAAATAAACATGCAACTCAGTATTGACATTTTTAAGTCATAAAAATAATTTATAATAGCTAAATGTCTCAAAATAAACATGATATCTTCTGAGGCTAAGAGTAATATTCACTCAACCAGTTTAAAAAAAAATCTATTTGGAACATTAAACATGATAGAAGTAGGAAAAAAACCTCTTATGAAGTCCTCTATGAAAGGAAATTATGATAAGTTCCTGATTAGACAGAAACCTTTCGATTTCCATGGAAGAATATGCAGTATAACTGTGGCTTCACAAAATGAATTGGGTAGTGTTCCTTCTGTTTCCATTTTGTGGAATAGTTTGAAGAGTATTGGTATTAGGTCTTCTTTGAAGGGGTAGAATTCTGCATTAAACCCATCTGGTCCTGGCTTTTTTTGGTTGGGAGACTTTTAATGACTGCTTCTATTTCTTTAGGGGTTATGGGACTGTTTAGATGGTTTATCTGGTCCTGATTTAACTTTGGTATTTGGTATCTGTCTAGAAAAATGTCCATTTCATTCAGATTTTCCAGTTTTGTTGAATATAGGCTTTTGTAGTAGGATCTGATGATTCTTTTGAATTTCCTCAGTTTCTGTTGTTATGTCTCCCTTTTCGTTTCTGATTTTCTTAATTTGGATAGTGTCTCTGTGCCCTCTTGTTAATCTGGCTAAGGATTTATCTACCTTGTTAATTTTCTCAAAAAACCAGGTCCTGATTTTGTTGATTCTTTGTATAGTTATTTTTGTTCCTACATGGTTGATTTCAGGCCTGAGTTTGATTATTTCCTTCCATCTACCCCTCTTAGGTGTATTTGCTTCTTTTTGTTCTACAGCTTTCAGGGGTGCCTTTAAGCTGGTAGTGTATGCTCTCTCCAGTTTCTTTTTCAAGGCACTCAGAGCTGAGTTTTCCTCTTAGCACTGCTTTCATTGTGTCCTATAAGTTTGGGTATGTTGTGCTTTCACTTCCATTAAATTCTAAAACATCTTTAATTTCTTTATTTCTTCCTTGACCAAGTTATTATTGAGTAGGGTGTTGTTCAGCTTTTACATGTATATAGGCTTTCTATTGTTTTTCTTGCTATTGAAGACCAGTCTTAGTCTGCGGTGATCTGATAGGATGCATGGAATTATTTTAATCTTCTTATAATTGTTGAGTCCTGTTTTGTGACCAATTAGATGGTCAATTTTGGAGAAGGTTCCATGAGGTGCTGAGAAGAAGGTGTATTCTTTTGTTTTAGGATGAAATGTTCTATAGATATCTGTTAAATCCATTTGGTCCATAACTTCTGTTGGTTTCAATGCATCTCTGTTTAGTTTGTGTTTCCATGATCTGTCCATTGATGAGAGTGGGTTGTTGAATTCTTCCAATTTTATTGAGTGAGGTGCAATGTGCACTTTGAACTTTAGTAAAGTTTGTTTTATGAATGTGGGTGCCCTTGAATTTGAGGCATAGTTGTTCAGAATTGAGAGTTCTTCTTGGTGGGTTTTTCCTTTGATGAGTATGGAATGTCTTTCCTTATCCTTTTTGATAACTTTTGGTTGAAATTTGATTTTATTCTATATTAGAATGGATACTCCAGCTTGTTTCTTGGGACCATTTGCTTGGAAAATTGTTTTCTAGCCCTTTACTCTGAGGTAGTGTCTGTCTTTGACACTGAGTTGTGTTTTCTGTATGCAGCAAAATTCTGGATCTTGTTTACATATCCAGTCTATTAGTCTATGTGTTTTTAATTGGAGAATTGAGTCCATTGATGTTAAGAGATATTAAGGAATAGTGTTTTTTTGCTTCCTGTTATTATTGATGTTATTTTTATGTTTGTGTGGCTAACTTCTTTTGGGGTTGTTTAGAAAAGATTACTTTCATGCTTTTTCTAGGGTGTAACTTCCCTCCTTGTGTAGGTGTTTTCCATCTATTATCCTTTATAGGACTAGATTTGTGGAAAGATATTGTATAAATTTGGTTTTGCCATGGAATATCTTGCTTTCTCCATCTATGGTAATTGAGAGTTTTACTGGGTATAGTAACCTGGGCTGGCATTTGTGTTCTCTTAGGGTCTGTATAACATCTGCCCACGATCTTCTAGCTTTTATAGTCTCTGGTGAGAAGTCTGGTGTAATTCTGATAGGTCTGCTTTATACTTTACTTGACCTTTTTCCTTTACTACTTTTAATATTCTTTCTTTGTTTAGTGCATTTGGTGTTTTGTTTATTATGTGACAGGAGGAATTTCTTTTCTGGTCCAATCTATTTCGAGTTTTGAAGGCATCTTGTATGTTCATGACCATCTCTTTCTTTAGGTTAGGGACATTTTCTTGTATCATTTTGTTGAAGACATTTACTGGTCCTTTTAAGTTGGGAATCTTCACTCTCTTCTATACCTATTATCTTTAGGTTTCTTCTCATTGTGTTCTGGATTTCCTGGATGTTTTGGATTAGGAGCTTTTTGCCCTTTGCATTTTCTTTGATTGTTGTGTCAATTTTTTCTATGGTATCTTCTGTACTTGAGATTCTCTCTTCTATCTCTTATATTCTGTTGGTGATGCTTGCATCTATGACTCCTGATGTCTTTCCTAGGTTTTCTATCTCCAGGGCTGTCTTCTTTCATGATTTCTTTATTGTTTCTATTTCAATTTTTAGATCTTGCATGGTTTTGCTCATTTCCCTCACCTATCTGATTGTGTTTTCCTGTAATTCTTTAAGGGATTTTTGTGTTTCCTCTTTAAGGTCTTCTAGCTGCTTACCTGTGTTCTCCTGTATTTCTTTAAGGGAGTTATTTATGTCCTTCTTAAAGTCCTCTATCATCATCATGAGATGTGATTTTAAATTAGAATCTTGCTTTTCTGGTGTGTTGGGTGTATCCAGGGCTTGCTATGGTGAGAGAACTGGGTTCTGATGATGCCAAGTAGCCTTGGTTTTTGTTGCTTAAATTCATGCCCTTGCCTCTAGACATCTGGTTATCTCTGGTGTTAGTTGGTCTTGCTGTCTCTGACTTTGGTTTGTCCCTCCTGCAAGCTTGTGTGGCAGTTCTCCTGGCAACCAGTTCTCTTGGGAGGAATTTGGGCATGGAGAGCTGTGGCACAGGGTCAGCACTGGGTTGTAGACGGAAACTGGAAGGATCCTGTCCCTGGTTGTTCCTTGGTTCCTGTGACATGATTGCTCTGGGTGGGTCCTTCTTGGGCTAGGAATTTGAGCAGAAGTGATGGTCTTACCTGTGCTCATGGGTGTGTTGACACTTCTGGGAAACCAGCTCTCTCCTGGTGGTATTTGGTATTTGGGTATGTAGTGCTGTGCCACTGGATCAGCTCAGGGCACAAGTGAAAACTGGAAGGATCCTGTCCCAGACTGCTCTTCAGGTCCTGTGTCCTGAGGGTTCAGAGCAGGTCCCTCAGAGTATAAGTGGTAGTCTTACCTGTGTTCAAAGTTGTTTCTACACTCCTAGGAGACCTGCTCTCTCCCAGTGGTATTTAGGTATGGAGTGCTGTGGCAATGGATCAGCTCTGGCCACACACAGAAACCAGAAGGATCCTTTTCCAGGCTGCCCCTTGGTTCCTGTGTGGGGCCTTTTCTCTCTGTACATCATCTGTCACATGGCTGTCACATGGCTGTCATCTTGGATCTTCTCATTGTTGTCATCTATGGGATTCTCTTTCTTTTATTCTAGTTGAATTTCCCAGTTGATTTTTTTATCTTCCCATTTTTCTATTTATGAATTGGTTTTAAGAAATAACACAGGTTCCTGCGACTGAAAAGATGATATGGTGTCAGTGGACTCTGTGAGAAATATTCTGCAAGATGCCAATCCCACTTGTCACAAAGATTCAGACTGAAGCGCTGTTGTTTGCTCTGCTTGAGACATGATGGTCATCCTGAAATCATCACACAGATATTCATTTCACATTTCCCCTATTTTGTATGTCTCTCTTTTTTTCTGTCTGTGTTACTTTTTCATTTTATAAGCAGCATCCTATAGTTTACAGAAAAGATGTATGCAAGGTAGTTTTGTTATGATCTTTGAAAAAGTATTTTTGAGTGCATATGGTATTTGTATTTATATGCACATGTGCATGTAGATACATGGTGTGTGTGCATATGCTCACATGCATGTGCACGCGTGTGGTTAATACCAGAATCTTTATTGGTTTTCTTTTTTATTTATTCTTCTTTCATATGTTACATCCCAACCCCACCATAGTTTCCCCTTTCTCCTTTCCTCCCAGTCCCTTTCCCTCACATCTTCTCTCTCCAAGATCCACTGCTCCTTTCTCTTCAGGAAAGGGCAGGAGGTCTCTAAGAGATATCAACCAACATGACATATCAAGTTACTATAAGACCAGGCACATCCCCTTATACTAAGGTTGGACGAGGCAACCCAGAAGGAGGAAAAGGGTCCCAAAATCAGGCAAAGGAGTCAGAGACAGTCTTTGCTTCTACTGTTAGTAGTAACCCCACAAGAACACTAAGCTACACAACCATAGCATATAAGCAGAAGACCTAGGTTAGACCCATGCAGGCCCCATGATGTTTGATTTGGTCTTTGTGAGTTCCTATGAGCCCTGTTTAGTTGATTTTGTGAGCCATTTTCTTGTGTCCATCTTACTTTTTAAAGATTTATTTTATGTGCATGAATATTCAGGAGCCTGTGAGAGTGATAATAAGAGGAAGACAGATCCCCTGGGACTGTAGTTACAAGTGTTTCTGAGCCACTATGTGGGAGCTGTGCACTAAACCTGAGTCCTCTGCAAGAACAGTTAATGCTTTTAACTGCTGAATGAATTTCTTCAGTCACTCCCTCTAATTATTTTGAGGCAGGGTTTACCAGTGAGAGACTACTTGTTGCTTCAGTGAGAACTGGGGCTCTTAACTCAGGTCCTCCTGCTTGCCCAGTAGGCATTTTACTGACTCAGCCATCTCCCCAGTCTCTTTGTTGCTATCTTTTTTGTTTGTTGTTTTGAGACAAGAACTCATTTTTTAGACCAGCCTGGCCTTGAACTCACAGAGAAACACCTGTCTCTGCCTCCTAAGAGTGCTAGGATTAAAGACGTGTACCACCATGTCTGATTGCCCTTGATGTGATCTTAAATGTATTAAAATATGTTTATTCTATTGTTGAACTTGATTGGAACTGTAACTATAATTTTTTAGGTTGAAAATGATTTTTCTTCAGAATTAAGTTTTGTCAATAAGCTACTTGAACTACTGTAGTTGCTATGAGATCTGAACCTAATCATTTTCTCGTTATCAATATACGGCATATATTTTACTTATTGTTGTAGGATTTTATCATTATTCCAATCATTTAGAAATTAAACAGTCTCACATTCTTGGCCCAATTTTGCATTTCATTCATTGTACCAGATACTTGATGGGCCCTTTAACCTAGGAGACCAGTTTCCTTCAGATTGTACAGTTTCAATTATTCCACTGAGCCCTTTCTTTCATTGATTCCTCCTTTCCCTCTTTTGCAGAGTTCTTTTAATCCATTCTTTTAATGCACTTCACTATGACTCCTCCCACTTCCCTATTTTACTTTTCAATAAAATTATTTTTCAATATTTCCCAAGGCATATTTTTGGTTTTCTTGAAAGAGGCTCTCAATATGTAGTCCTGTCTGGCCTAGAACTCCCTATGTAGACCAGGACTGACCTTGAATTCCAGAGATCCACAAGCATCTGTTTCCTAAGTGCTGGGCATAAAGGTCTATGCCAGCACACCAACTTTTTTGAAGTATCTTCTTAACTTTATTGTTAAGTCCCTCTATTGATATTTTCATTTATTGTGTTCATATTTTCCAAGAGCTCTTCTATTTTTATTGGGTAGACACAATGACATTTCCCCCTCTGATGGTAGTAATAAGTTTCATTCCCAAATGTTTCTCTTTGCAAATGGTCTAGACTTTCCCAAGAGTCCTTTTGCATTGGTTTGTCTTGATTTCTCTCCTTTTTTTATTTGAAAATTTTCTTATTTTTTTTCCAGTGTAAGGTCTTGATTTCATGGGTTCATCTATATTTGGTACTACTGAACCACATTTCCAGCCCAAGTGTTTTTCTTAAATCAACTTTAAAGACTAAAGAGCAGAGTGATAACACTGGGAAGGTTGATAGTGATTGCTTTTACCACCATAGCCAGGTGAACCAGAAATGTTCCAGTGAGTGGGAGTGGCCCTTTACCTATTTATTTTCATTTTCTGTCCATCTTTACTTTCTTTCCTTCTTATTCCTTTTCATTCATTGATGGTCTATACTTTTTATTTTATTATTATATTTAACTTTTTTCTATTTTTGGAACTAGAATCTTGAGAAAGAGGTCAAGCTGGCTTTGTATGTAGCCAAGGTTCTTCATGCCTCCAGCTTTGAGTATTTGAATGAGAGTGTTGAGCTACCATGCCATGAATCTTCCCTTTTTTCTACCCAAAAACCATACAGAGTGAAAAATGTAAAGGATTGGGTAGGACTAGAGGAGTAGAGATTTTCATTGAAGAAGGCTATTCTTATATTTCAGCATCAAATCAGTATCACTTAACTCTTTCGAATTTCAAAAGCCTATGATAGTATGATGTCCTATTACATGTCCTTGACAATTCCATATGATTATTCTCACAGTAGTCATCCAAGAATCCATAATTTGTCTGTGATGGAGTGTCTAGATTGAAGTGGGAAGACACACCCTAAATATGGGTGTCACTATTCCCTGAGCTGTGGTTCCAGATTGAATGAAGATGAGAAAGGTGAGCAGAAGCATCCATCTCTCCCTGCTCTGTGACTGTGACCTTCATGCTTGTGACTGTGACCTTCATGCTCTGATTGCTTTGACTTCTCCACCAAGATGGACTGTACTCTCAGACAGAACAAGCCCTTGTTTCTTTAAGTTGCCATTGTCAGTTAGTTTGTTGTATCAATGAGAAAAGTAATGAATACCTTTCCCCTTATGCTTGTATGTCTTTAAAGCAAAAGATACCCAAGTTTCTTTGTAGGTGACAAAGCATATAATACTTGTCTTTTTTTTTTTTACTGTGGTTTATTTACCCACAATATTTTTACTTTGGTGATCTCTAATTCTACTTTTCTGTAGACAGCACCATTCCATTCTTTATGGCTAACTAATACTAATATATGCATACATAACATGTTTTTTCATCTATTCATCTATTGACTGGCACTGCTGTGTAGCCACTTTCTCCAAGTTGAAATAATTGACTTATAAGATTCAGGAAGGTAATGAAAGTTTTAAGACTTGCTGAGAAAGTTACAAGATTCCCAGTGTCCCTCCCCAAGAATATATAAGCAAAAGAAAAAATGCAAGGAGGTAGAAAATCCTCTTGGGCCAAACTGCTTGCAAGTTGAGGAGGGAGCTTGAGAGATTTATCTTTTGGGAGTCATCAACTGAACTTCTGGAACCAATAAATTCATTCTAAGTAGAGTTTGATAGAATTGTTTCTTTGGTCAGGTATTGAATCTCTTTCTGGAGTCAACAGAAATCAGTTTGCATCTCTCTAGAAAATCAAACAACAAATGCCTGAAATAATAAATATTGTACTATTTTAAAAGCATAATATACAAGTTTTGTTTTTCTCTCATAAAAACAAAGGCTGAAAATCATTCTTTGATATCTTTGGGACCTATTATCATTCTGTTACTGATCTGGCATCTTCAGCACATAGCTTTCATCTTTTTAGGACAGAATAACTGCCTATTATCCAGCTACTACATCTGTGCTCATAGCAGTAACTAAAGGGAAGCACGTCTATCTCTTCTTTAAAAATAAAACATTCCTGAATATGCCATGGTCATAACTTAATTATTAAACCACAATTATTAATTCCCACAATTAAAGTTGGGAAGTATAATTTATAGCTCACATGTCCACATGAGCAGCGAACGTTATGTATTTTGGTCAGATTATCAGTTTTGTCATACCTATTTAGAACTGACTTTTGCCTTACTTTAACTACCTAGTAGGTGTAGATAGAGTTGAATAAGTCACCCAGTTCAGATTAGTTGTTATTTGAGCATATGACTATATCTCTATATTATTGGAATATTTGATATCCAAAGGGATTCTTATTTTATTGAAAGCTTAGTCCAAAAGGCACCAAAGAATGCATTTTATTCTAAGTTATATCTAAGGTCATAGTGTACTCTGTAGAAGTGTTTTCATAGGAAGAGGCAGCTTAAAACTTCCTAAATACTTTGAATTATTGTTGTAGATGTAAATTATGTTGAAGAATGTCATTCCTTCACATAATCTTCATAAGAAAGGCAAAGTCATTTCTTCACTGTTGTTGTTAATTCACAAGTTCAGAAAGATGTGAATGAAGTATGCGATCAAGTCATTGTTTCTCTGTGTAGCCACTGATGTCTGGGTATGAATTGAGGAGGCATAAGAGGACATTGTACAGGATATTCTGGCTTAGAGCTGCAGTATCACCTTCTCAGTCTTTGTGCTATGCCATGAATTGGGAACTAGGACCTCAGGAGCATTAGGAACCAGTTCAGGATAATTTTTTTTCACATATGATTGTCCAGTTCTTCTGGTGAACTTTGTCTCAGTCTCCTACATGCCTGGATTATCAGTATATGCTACCAAGATTGATTATATATTTTATTTTATTTTATCATATTCTTTAAAATTTATAAGATATTGTAACAATAAAATGAGTATTATAAAAGTTGTTTGATATAAAACAACAATCAATTGAATAGTCTTATGTAGGTACTTGTCTACAGCAAGATTGAAAATACATACATTTTTCTCAATATAAATTTTAAATAACTCCAAACATATTAACTGTATGATATTTTAAAATAATATATCACTATTAGTTTTTAAATGAATATAAATAGATAAAGTCTGTTTTTTGTTTGTTTGTTTGTTTTGTTTTTAGTAGAGTTTAAAATCTTGGCTCTTACTGTGGTACAAACCCAAAATAAGAGCAATTTTTAGACATTGGAGTTCATTATAATAAGGCTGTACTTCAATGTCCCTCACATTACCAAAGGATTTTACCTCCATAGTAGCTAAGCTAAGAGTTGACAGTTCTGCTACACCAAGGAATGAATTGTAGACACGATTTTTGGATACAGATTTCCTGTTATGATAAAGCTATTTGACTTGAGTGATTGTCTCAGCCCACAGGGAACAGGTTAAATTCATTTAAGAAATAGTATTAAGTGTATTAAGATGGTCTATCCACCAAGTTATTCACCAAATGTTTCAATGAACAATGATTGTGCTTAGAGGGTGGCACAGACATTAGGTGAGGGTAAAAATCTGGCTCATTGGCTGTGATGATTTTGAAAAGCATTCATCTTAGAGAAAGAGTAACTTATAAAGTCCTCCTCTTCAAAATTGATACAATAATTATAAATGCCAAGTAAAGCATTCAGTATCACTCTTTGTTGTTCCTTTACAAGCCACCTCCCAAATTAATTGTCTATGTTTCTTTTGGCTGCATAAATAATTTTGAAATATGTAAACTGTTCTGAAAACCATAGTATAGTATAAAAACATCAAATAAACAATCCTACTAATAGAGAGGCTGAGATAGGAGAAGCATGATTTCAAGATATTATGTGGTATACAGCAAGACACTCTCAGGTACAAATAAGCAGAAAGTGTATATGGATTAGACAATATTGGACCTATTTCTCCAATTACCAATTAGAGAGACCACTAGATGACAGCCAACAAATATCTAATTCCTCATATTTTTGAATTTCAATTGGTTAGGATATGTTGGTAATATTAATTTTCATATGAAGAGATATTAAGGACAAGTGATAATTACTTCCTGTTATTTTTGTTGTTAAAGGTGGAATTATGTTTGTGTGGGTTTGTTAAAAGATTACTTTTTTGCTTCTTCTAGGGTGTAGTTTTGCTCCTTATGTTGGTGTTTTCCATCTATTATCCTTTGTAGGGCTGGATTTGTGGAAAGATGTATACACTTGGTTTTGCCACAGAATATCTTGTTTTCTCCATCTATGGTAATTGAGAGTTTTGCTGGGTATAGTAGCCGGGGCTGGAATTTGTGTTCCACAATGCCATCTGTAGGATCTGTATGACATCTGACAGACTCTTCTAGCTTTCATAGTGAAAAAAGCTTTCACTTTCTGGTGATAAGTCTGGTGTAATTCTGATAGGTCTGCCTTTATATGTTAATTGACCATTTTCCCTTACTGCTTTTAAAATTCTTTTTTTTGTTTAATGCATTTGGTGTTTTGATTATTATATGACAGGAGGAATTTCTTTTCTGATCCAGTCAATTTGGAGTTCTGTAGGCTTCTTGTATGTTCATGGCCATCTCTTTCTTCAGGTTAGGGAAGTTTTCTTCTATAATTTTGTTGAAGATATTTACTGGCCCTTTAAGTTCTCTCTCTTCTACACTTATTATCCTTAGGCTTGGTCTTCTCATTGTGTCTTGGATTTCCTGGATGTTTTGGGTTAGGAGATTTTTGCATTTTCCATTTTCTTTGACTGTTGTGTCAATGCTTTCTATGGTATCTTCTGCACCTGAGATTCTCTCTTCTATCTCTTGTATTCTGTTGGCGATGCTTGCATCTATGACTCCTGATCTCTTTCCTAGGTTTTCTTTCTCCAGTGTTGTCTCCCTTTGTGATTTCTTTATTGTTTCTATTTCCATTTTTAGATCCTGGATGATTTTCTTCAATTCCTTCACCTATTTGTTTGTGTTTTCCTGTAATTCTTTAAGGGATTTTTGTGTTTCCTCTTTAAGGGCTTCTAGCTGTTTACCTATGTTCTCCTGTATTTCTTTATTTTTATTTTTATTTTTATTTTATTTTTTTAATTAGGTATTTTCTTTATTTATATGCACATTTTCCCTTTCCCAGATTCCCCTCCAAAACAAACAAACAAACAAACAAACAAACAAAAGCAAGAACAAACCCCTTTTGCCTCCCCCTTCCCCATGCCTGCCACCCCACCCTCTCCCACTTATTGGCCCTGGCATTCCCCTACACTGGGGCACAAAACCTTCACAAGGCTGAGGTCCTTACTCCTATTGATGATTGAATTTGCAATCCTCTACTATATACCTGCTGCCAGTACATTCAATCCCACCCTGTATAGTCCTTGATTGGTGGTTGGGTCCCTGGGAGCTCTGAGGGTACTAGTTAGTAATTGTTGTTCGTCCTAAGGGGCTGCAAACCCTTCAGCTCCATAGAACCTTTCTCTAACTCCTTCATTGGGGACGGTGGACTCAGTTCAATGAATGGCTGTGAGCCTCTACATCTGTATTAGTCAGGTATTGTCAGAGCCTCTTAGGAGATAGCTATATGCTTGTCCTTCCTTACATCTCTGCTCCATAGTTAATCTCTGCCACTCCTTCTGTGGGTGTTTGATTCCCAATGAATTTATGAAATTCTTAGGGAAATGGATGGATCTGGAGAGTATCATCCTGAGTGAGGTAACCCAATCACAAAAGATCACACATGGTATGCATTCTTTGATAAGTGGTTATTAGCCCAGAAGTTTGGAATACAGGAAGAACGACCCACAAACCACAAGAAACTTTAGAAGAAGGAAGACTAAAAGGTGGACATTTCATTCTCCTGTATTTCTTTAAGGGAGTTATTTATGTCCTTCTTAAAGTCCTCTATCATCATCATGAGAAGTGTGTTTAGATCTGAATCTTGCTTTTCTGGTGTGATGATGTGTTCAGGACTTGTGATGGTGGGAGAACTGGGTTCTGATGATGCCAAGTAACCTTGGTTTCTGTTGCTTATGTCCTTATGCCTGCCTCCCACCATCTGGCTGTCTCTAGTGCTATTTGCCCTGGCTATATCTGACAAGAGCCTGCCCTTACTGTGATCCTGGTTGTTTCAGAACTCTTCAGAGTCAAGCTCTGTCTGTGATCCTATGATTCTGTGATCCTGTGACCCTGGGCCCATTAGAGCACCTGGAAGTAGAGCTTCCTCTGGGTATTATCGAACTTGCTGCAGAGTTTGCACCCAAGGTCTGCTCAGAGCACTGGCCCGGACAGACCAGAGGAACCTGTGCCACTGGACTGACAGAGTTCCTGAGTGCCTGGGTCTGGCTGGTCCCAGTTACTCTGGGTGTTGGGACAGATTTTATGTCCTCCTCACCTCTGATCCTATGATCCTGGGTGTGTTAGAGCACATGGGAGTGGAGCTTCCTCTGGGTATTGTGGGACTTGCTGCAGAGTTTGTCTCCAGGGTATGCTCTTGATTATATATTTTAATAAAGAAAATTGGCTCACATATTCTAAGTTATATTATTGCAGTATTAATAAAGCAAATATCAAATATTATAAATAGTAAGTGAATATTTTATGAATAATGATATATTTGTAAGTCATTTTATTAGGGTTTTTTGGAGACAAGATCTTTTATAGCCCAGACTAACATCAGATTTCCTATATAGCTCAGAATGATCTTGAACTCTTGATCTTCTTACATCTGACTCCCAAGTAATACTATTGCCCTAAAATTGTACTGTAATTTTTAAGTTTACTAAGATATGTAAACTAAACATAGGTCTGGCAAAATGGTTACCCATCAAAGGTGCCTGTCACAAGGGCTGACAACCTGAGTTCAAATCCCATGGTGGATGCAGAGAATTGACTCCTTTAACTTGTCTTGTGCCATCAAAAGACATATGTAATACATGTGTTTAAACTTTGGTATGCATACAAAATAAGCTGTAAAAATGTAATTAAGATACCAGTATTAACTAATTTACATGCAGAGTGCATATTTTTCTAAGCTCATCAAAGGAAGAGCTCTACAGAAGGGTACAGAAGGGAGGATTGATTTGTCAAGATCATCAAAAAGACAAGAATAAAAGGAAAAATTGTATTTATAGATCGGTCCTTGTATGTACATGTTTGATATGTATAGGTTAGTTGTAAGAATCCTCCAGTCATAAGCTTTGTGGTGAAACTACTGGTGATGAATCCCTATTCACACCATTTTCAGTATCCTAGCTGAAACAAGTGAAAATCCAGTTTGAAGGATGAAACATTAAACCTGTTTGTAAATACACTACAAGTATATCTGATAAAAGGTAAGCAACCACAGATGTCATACAAAGAAACAAAGACAGCATGAAGTATAAGAAAATAAAAAAGCTCCCCCCCCCAACACACTAACATCAGACAATGGAAATACCAGGCAAATTGCCAAAAATTATACTTACCATATAAATGGAATACTTGAAAAATATCTGCATGGATCATGTTGAAAGGATATACTCAGTTCCAAACAGCAATAATGTTAGCAATTCTAGGTGGCTGGGATGATGGCTCAGCTTTTGTTCTCTGGAAGAAGATTCAGATTCAGTTCCCAGCACCCCCATTAGATGACTCACAAACAAATACATGTAACTCCAATTCCAGGAAGTTCAAGGATTCTTCTGGTCTTCATGAGCTCTGCACATATGCTATGCACATACAGATAGCACATACTCATAAAAATAAATGATTGAGGTTGTGGAGATGGTCAGTTAGTGAAGTGCCAGCCCCAAGAATGAATGAATACAAATTGTAAAAGAAAAGGCAATAATCTTCAAACAGAATGAAGCCTCTTAGTTACTTTTTTGCTGCTGTGATAGAAAATCTTGACAAAAGCAACTTTAGGAGGGAAAGCATTTATTCAGGCTCATGGTTCCAGGCTGTTGTCCATTCCAGTGAGGCAGTCAGGTTGACAGGAGTTTGAAGCTGCTGGTCTTATGACATCCACAATTAGGAAGCAGACAGAAATGAAAAAGTGCTGAAGTTTCACTTCTGTTTTCCTGTTTATGCAACCCACGATCCCAGACACAGAATTGTGCTACCCACAGTGGGCAGATCTTCCTAACTCAATTAATGCAATCAAGATAATCATCCAGCCTAGTGGTGGTGGTGCATACTTTTAATCCAAGCACTCAGAAGGCAGAGGCAGGCAGATCTCTGAAAATTCCAGGAGAGCCAGTGCTACACAGAGGAACCCTATCTTGAAAAACCAAACTAAACCAAGTCAAACAAGAAGATGCTCACCTAAAAGGAGTGCTCAAAGGCTTACTTAATATATAACATATATAACACCTTACAGGTATACCAAAAGGCTTGTATCTGGTCTAGATCTTGCCAAAGTGACAATCAATACTAACTCTAACAGGATGATATTCAATCGTAGAGATGTCCTGAGTGGCAAGGTACTTTCTCATTTTATCTTCATGGGAAAAGAGAAAGTAACCTACAAGTCAAGAATAGAGGCTCCAGGCCTCTGAGGAACATTTTACACATAATATAACTGAAGAATGTTGTGAGGGAAAGCAATTTGGGCTCAATAATTCACCTAATCTATACTGTTCAAGAACATAGATAACAATTCAACAAACAGGAAAAAAATTCATGGACATTACATCGATATACATGAGCATTTATTGAAATAAACTACTTAAGGCTAAAGTTTAGCCAACTATAGATGAATGGAGAAACTATAATATAATATTTGATGTAAAAAATACCTGAGGAGGATTTCTTTCCTCCTCAGGACTAAAATTGACTAGTTGTCCAGGCCAGATTTAATCTCCACTCACTTCTGGCATGTACCAGTTGTCCTTATTTGAAGCCCTGGTCATCATTACACGTTTTAACCTCTTTTCTTCTTTCTTTTTCCTCCATCTATCCTCTCCTCTCCCCTCTCCTCTCAAGAAGTAAAGTTGACCAGCAACACAAGCCATAGTTCATCTCTCCTTACTCTGGGCAAGTAGTGAGGTTGATTAATTGCCAGTCTTCCCAGTTTGGGCTATGGTTTGTGTGTGCTCACTCATAATGCCACTGTACTTGAGTGGTTGTTACAGGCAACATTCAAGAAGTCTGTGTCATTATTTGTAAGACCTGCAGATCAAACTCAGGTTCTTAGGCTTGATGACAATTGCCTTTATACATCTCTCAAAGGCCCATTAACACACATTTTATACTCTTCTGTCTCCCTACAAATCTCCAGACACTCATGGGAATGATGATGGCATCCAGGCCAGGTCAGACCAGATTGTAATGGCAATGAAAAGTGGCATGTAGCCCAGAGCCTTATGTTGAGACTTGGATTAGGACTGGAAGCTTCATTCACTGTAGCTCACATAAGCATCTTTAAGATATCACATAAATATCTTAAAGCAGACAATATGAACTTCTCCCTTTCTCATAGCACAAATTATATCTTGGAACTACATAAAAAAACTTATCATCTGAACATAGAAAGATGTCCCTTGCCCTATTTACAAAACATACAAGTGGTACTACAGTTACAGACCACTTGTGCTCTTCCAGTGTACTCAATGAAATGTTTGCACTAAAAACTCTTTGAGGAGAGGCTGGAGAGATGACTCAGTGGTTAAGAATACTTGTTGCTTTTTCAGAGGACTAGACTTTTATTTCTCAGCACTCACTTTAAGAAAGTTGACTGAAGAATTTTATACCCAGCTAAATCACACTTCTCAGTCATGTGAAAACTCAAGAAATAGTTCACCTTGAAGGTCTACTTCTGTTGAAATGAAGCAAGATATGAAATAATGTGAGTGTCTCTAGTATGAGGAAGTTGGGAATTTATTTCAATTTGAGTTTATCAGTTCATCTTGATTTTCCCTTAATCCTTGTTTAAATAACAATGTGTGTGCAAATAAATGGACTTTCAATGATAAAAAGAATGACTTATAATATGAACTTGTAATATTAAAAAGAGTAGACTTCAGAGAAAACCACTACATCTTTGGAATGTTCAAAGAATACAAACAAGTGGTTACTGACAAATTTCATTATTTTCAGGTCTATTAAGAAGGATATTAATAATAGGAAAATCAAATTCAGCTAAATAATGATTCAAATTGGAGAGAGAGAGAGAGAGAGAGAGAGAGAGAGAGAGAGAGAGAGAGAATGAAAATCTCTATAAGGAAGTAGCCTTCCCTGTCAGATAAAGCAATGTACTTTTTTCCCCTGTGAGTGTCAGACAATGGCAGAGCTTTCGACTGAGGTACTGAGAAATACCAGCAAAATTAAGGATAGGAATTAGACTTTTGTGTGGAGAAGTTTGAAAATTCTACACACTGATTATCAGCACTTCCTCCATACCAAGGAGTTCAAAATGCCAGGAGCCAAGTTTTTAATTCCTTCCATCTCATCCACTGACTTTGTTATTAAGTTCTTCTCTAGAGAATAACATGGACCCATGAGAAAACTTACAAATGCTGAGTTTTGTCCTAAAACAAATTTTCTCCTTGCAAATTAAAGTTCACCACTCAAGTAGTTCCAACCAAACACAGAATATCTAATAAGCATTTTAATTCCATAAAACCAATAAAAAGTCATCCAAAAGATGTGATAAGGAGAGTCTGTCACATGATAGAAATACAAAACTAAAGAAAACAATAACTAAAGCGAAAAAGGTGCAGTTAGAAGTACTTTTAAAACATAAAATTAATACTTTTAAAAGTATCAGAAAACTTGCAATTTCTGTAATGAAATAATAGAACACCACAGAGAAACTAGCAATATATGCTTAAGGCCTAAAACTATAAAATGGTGTTATAAAATATAGACCTCAAACGTAAGGGCTAAAACTAAGAAGCCCTTATGAAAAACAGTATAATCTTCATGATTTTCATTAGGCAGTGATTTCTAAGGTATGACACTTAAAGTACAAATAACCAAAGAAAAATTAGACTACTGGGTTCCCACAATAATTTTTTTCTTTAAAGGATATTATCAGCAAAGTAAAATGAAAACAAACAGAATGAGAGAATCGTTCATAAAGTGTTCATAAATTATCTGATAAGGCTCTAGTGTAGGCTCTATACCACTACTAAAATTCAACAACTAGGAATGTCTTCATACAGCATGCTCAAATAGCCAATAAATGCATGGAAATATGCCCAACATGAGTAGTCATTTTGAAACTGAAAATCAAACCACAGTAAGATGTTGCTTCACATAGGTAGAATGACAACAATAAAAAAGAAAACTGGAGATGGAAAAATTGATTTCTCTATACATTGTTGGTAGGAATGTAAAATGGCATTCTCTTTGAAAATTAATTTGACAACAATTCAAAAGATACAGTCTTTGTAACTCAGTAATTCTAATCATAGGCATATGACAAAAAATGAAAACATATGCAAACAAAAACTTATAGAATCATTATGTATAGTATGCAAAGTTTTTATATCTAATGAGAAAAGTATAGTACATTTATGCAATCGAATATTAGTCATAAAAATGAATAAAGTACTGATATATCTTATAACATAATAGACCCTGAAAATGTTATGTTACATGAAAGAATCCAGAATGTATATTTCATATACATGCTTTCATGTATATGAAATGTACAGAATAAAAAAATTAAAAGAGATAGAAAATTGATTAGTAGTTTATTATGGACTTGAGTGGTGTGTGTGTGTGTGTGTGTGTGTGTGTGTATGCTGTCTGCTAAGGGATACCAAGTTCATTTTAGGGGTGATAGAAACATTAACAATTTTGATTTTATATATATATATATATCACTAGAAAATATTCACATTAATTAAATCTTACAAAATTTTTAAAATTTAAAGGCTGCAAAAAAGAAACATTCATAGAATAAAATGGAGCTCTTGAAAGCAAAAATATGGTATCAGAGACTGAAATTTTAATCAGAAGAATAAAAAAGTAGATGGAGAAGATTTACTACATTCTGGTAAAAATAAAAACAAAATATAGTAATTAGAGCAAAGTTAAGAAAAACTAAGCTTTGTGTGCCAACACTAGCATGGCATCCCAGCACTTGGTAGGCTGAGATGAGACAGCAAGTTCAATGCCACCCTGGCCAATAAAGTTAGTTCAGAACACTCTAGAGAACACAATGAGATCACATCTTAAAAAGAAAGACATAGAAAAATTTACACAGTAAGCAACCTACTTTGAGCAATCCATTAAACCAATAATAAAATCAAGAAAAAGTCCCATCAAACAAATGAAAATGACCACAGAGATACAGCAAAAGCAGTAACAAGAGGGAAATCTGTAGAAATCAATGCTGCCACTATAGAAAGCAAGCTCTAAAATACTCAATCTGCCCCCGTGTTTCAAAGGACCAACAGAACAAGAGTGAACCAAGGTCAAAATTAAGAGACAAAAATAACTAGTAGGAGAGAAAAGGAGGAACCAAGAGCCTGTTCTTTAAAAACAAAAAAGAAAAATAACAACACTGCCCCCAAACCTGACAAACACTATGATTGACTAAAAATTAAAAAAAAAAAAAAAAAAAAAAAAAGGATGAAAAAAAACATATAAAAAACAAGAATAAAAAAAAAAAAAAAAAAAAAAAAAAAAAAAAAACAGGGATGAAAAAAGAGATATTGCAACCAACCCCACAGAAATACAAAGGATAGTGAAATAATACAATGAACAGGCATCTGACAATTAATTTTATAATCTAGACACATTCTTGAAGAAACTTAACAAGACAATAGTAAGAGCCAGTTATTTAGAACTCTTTCTTAAGAAAAGCCAAAGATCAAATGGCTACTGAGTTTCACCAACTATTTAAATTATAATTTAATTTATATTGATATTAGTTTTAATTGTGTGGGTACACACAGACAACAAAAGAGGGGAATAGATCTCCCTGAAGCTAGAATTAAAGTCTATTTGTGAGCCAACAGACATTGGTGCTGAGAACTAGATGGGAGTCCTTAGAAGAATATTTCTTCTTAAGCACAAAGTCATCTTTCCAGCTCCTCATAGGTTTAATTAGATGCTTTAAGTTTATTATGACTCACTTTTTGAGAACTGATCTCATTTGTTAATTAAAATCTTATTTATTTTCACATGAAGAACTTATTTTTTTGTATTTGGTTCTGAGCATTGGATCCAGGGCATCATGCATGTTGAACACGTGGTTTTCCATTTAGCTACACCTCAAGGTCCAGTAGATGTATTTTAGAGTAATATTGACTTACTGACAAATTTCTTGTGAATGCATGCTAATGTGTCTTTGTGTTTACTGTGTATGTATTAATCATGTAGAGTATACATCATGCAGAGTATACATAAAATGAGAATCACTATTTACATACTAGAGACATTTATGAAAATCTAGTCACAAATGCATTAATAAGTCCACCATTTTTTTTATATAACAGACCGAGTTTTTCAGAATGTTAAAAGATAGTTTAGTTAACTTTTATCTATTTTGAAATACTTAATTTAGAAACCTAATCCTGATTAAACAACGTTTCATTTGAAGAAAGAAAATAGGGCTCTTAGATCTAGGCAATAGAATCATAGGATTTAGAAGCTCACAAAAGAATGTTTGGATGACTGAAAATTATTTTTAAAACTGAAATCTATCAGTTACAATAGCATTAAATTCACCCTAGCAATAACAAGAACTTTGAGACAGGAGTTCTTTGATTACAAGAAATCAATGCATATGCTCAGAAACCCGGGACCTGAAAATATCTCTTAACTTTTAAACCTTTTTTTAAGTGATGAAAACAAATCCCACTAAGGAAACGTTTTGCAGCTGTATTGTGTGCTTGAGGAAAAATGGTTAGCAAAAAATGCAAGGAATAATCGACATTCTGAAACAGCTACAAGTATGATTATCTGTATCATGCTAGTACAGACCTCTTTCTATGAGTGAACAAACGGTTGGGAAATCATATATGCATCAGTGAATATTCATCACATGAGGCCAAAGTGTGATTTCTAGCTAAATTCGAAACAATCCCTAAAATGGGAATTCTCCTCCGTGTTCCTGTAACCTCCTTCATTCAAGAAGTTGGGAAGTACTGGTTTAAGAAATTTAAACTCATTTGTTCCAGTACCTCCTGTCAGACACACCTCATATTGGTAGCTCTGGGACAGAGTCCCTGCACCATTAATATCCACCAGGTGGCCAGGAAAGTGTCCCTCAGGCACAGAGCAGCCGCCCAGAGAGGTCTCCCTGGCCCTCCTGCACAGCCTCACCGCTACAAACAGCAGCACAGACAAGAGGAAAAGAGAAGACACAGAGGCCAAGGCAATGACCAGGTACAGTGTTAGTACATCTTCTTGTGCAGGGTCGCGCGCCACCTCTGGCAGAGGCAGGTAGGGCTGAGAGAAGCCATCCACCACGAGCACGTGCAGTGTGACACTGGCAGAGCGGGGAGGATCGCCATTGTCCTTGACCAGCAGCAGCAGTCTGTGCTTGGGCACATCGCGCTCGCTCAGCAGCCTGGTGGTGTGCACCTCGCCATTGTGCGCCCACACGCTGAATAGCCCGGGCTCTGTGGCCTTGAGCAGCTGGAATGACAGCCAGGCATTCTGGCCAGAGTCGCGGTCCACAGCCACCACCTTGGTAATCAGGTATCCAGGCTCCGCCGCCCTGGGCAGCAGCTCAGTGCAGGGAGCAGAGGCGTTCTGCATTGGGTAGAGCACGAAGGGCTCATTGTCATTGTTGTCTAGCACCACTACGCGCACCAGAGCCTGGCTGCTGAGCGCAGGCGAGCCTCGGTCTGTGGCGCCAACATGGAACTCGAAGGCCTTCAGGGCCTCATAGTCCATTGCCCTAAGAGCAAACAGCTGTCCGTTGTCTGCGTTGATGGAGATGAGCGAGTCGAGGGCCAGCTGTGGGTCTTGGGAAGGCAGCAGTGAGTAGGTGATGTGGGCATTGGAGCCTGAGTCTGAGTCTGTGGCACTGATGGTGCCTATGTGCAGGGCCGGGCTGTTGTTCTCGTGGACGAACATGGTGTAGGAGGTTTGGGTGAAGGCGGGGGCGTTGTCGTTGATGTCGGACACCTGCACTGTTATGGTGTGCTGGGTTGTGAGCCTGGGTGTGCCCAGGTCAGAGACAGTGATCGTGATGTTGTACTCAGCTCTCCTCTCTCTGTCCAGTGCTCTTTCAGTTACCAGCGTGTAGAAGTTTTCTTCATTAGGTTTCAAGAGGAAGGGAAGATGGTCTTGGATGGAGCACACCATTTTTCCATTGTCTCCGGAGTCTGGATCTGAAATTCCAAAAATCGCGACTACAGTTTCAGGGGAGTTTTCTGGAATTTCGCTGATGAGTAATGACATGGTGAGTTCAGGAGCGTTGTCATTTACATCTGTCACGTCTATTACTACTGTGCACTTTCCTGAAAGACCTCCACCATCAGAGGCCTCGATTTCTATGCGGTAAGACTGAATTTCCTCAAAATCCAACACTTTTCGTACTCTAATTTCTCCAGTGTCTGTATTTATTTCAAAAGCCCGAGTAACTTGATTTGAAGATTGAAAAAGTGAATAGGAGAGCTCTCCATTTGTTCCAGCATCTAAATCTCTTGCGGATACAGTGATGACAAGGGAGCCCACAGGGCTGTTCTCTTGAACCTGCACCTCATAGAGTCCTTGGGCAAATTCAGGGGGATTGTCATTAATGTCCAGGACCACAATAACAACCTGGGTAGTCCCAGTCTTGGGAGGTGACCCACTGTCCAGAGCCGTGAGTGTTAATCTAATCTGAGCCTGCTCCTCTCGGTCCAGTGCTTTGTCTAGCACCAGCTCTGGATATTTCCTGCCGTCGCTGTGATTGCGGGTGAGAAGGTGGAAATGGGCGTTGGTGCTGATTGTATAGTTCTGAACCGTGTTGCTCCCTACATCCAAATCTTGAGCTATTTTCAATGGAAACACAGCACCTGGATGGCTGCTTTCCACGATTTTGAGAAGAATTTCATCTTCCATGAATTCTGGGGCATGATCATTTACATCTTGAAGCTGTATTTCCCCTTGAATAAATTGCACTGGGCTTTTTAGTAATACCTGGAAATGTAGGATACACGGGTTGGTGCTCCCGCATAACTCCTCTCGATCCAGTTTTTCTTTCAGGAACAAATTTCCACTCTTCTGCTCCAGCTGCAGGAGCTGTTTGTTCCCTTTGGAAAGAATCTGGGCACCCCTGATAACCAACTCCCTTAAACTCAGCCCCAAATCTTGTGCTAGGTTCCCTACCAAAGAGCCCCTGGCTGTCTCCTCTAGAACGGAATACTTAATGGTTGCACTACCTGCCTCCCACAGCAGTAACAGAAAGATAGTGGCGATCACTTGCCTTTTCTGTGGTGCCTTGTGGAGTGATGTCTCCATCGTTCCTCTGCTCCAAAAGATGCAGCAGTTAATCATCCAAGAATTGCTTTGTGAACAGCTCAGGAATCTTGGCTATAAAAATTTGAGCTTCTTTTCTTTTTAATGTTGCTGAGACACAGCTTATCTACCTCTCTGAAACGATCGATCGGCTGAAATGGAAAAAGCTTCCTTTCCCAGCAGCAAGAAATGGCTGATTTTACAGTCACAAGGGCGCCAAGTTTTAGTTTTCTTAGCCTGCAGCGCCACCAAGCGTTCTGCTTTACAACTTCAGATAATTTTTGTTTCGAAGTGCAGTATAAAGGCTAAAATATGTGTTACATCTTTTAGGGGAAAGGGTTCTATTTGTTCCTTTCCTTTCACCTAAGCATCATATGACAGTGTTGAGTTAGCTAAGCTGTGTGAGACAAATACATACCTTTCTCAAGAAGGAACAAACTCAGTACACAAAGCTCTGTCTCTGCAGAGACCGTTGTTCATTTAAAACAAGTAATCACTTAGTTCTTGACCATAACACCATGAAGAAATTTCTTGCTCTCGGAACAGTTTTCATTTTATTGTAAAAGTTACTGTTTCTTTCTGTTTTAAATGAATATATTAATTTTTAAAAATACAGTTTTTAACTTTCAAATGGCAATGTGCCTGAAACTGTTGAAGGGCAACTACTGGGTGATTTTTGTTATTGTTTTTGTTTGTTTGTTTCAGTCTCTGGGGTATACATTCTTGGCACTATCCTTTACTAGTGCACTATATATGATGACCAATAAATTTGACTGGAGTTGGTCACTCACTTTATAAATAGTCAGCTCTGGCTTAGAGTTCACTCTCCTTTCTCAAATACAAAAAAGATAATGAGGTCAATGTTGTAAAATTGATCATTTCTCAGGAAGGGTTTAGGTATAACAATCGTCACTATAGGTAGGGGACCAGGCGGTGCACAACCTCTGGGCTGTGGAAACTATATAATTGAAAACCACTGAAGTTCCAACCAGAGCTGTATAGTTAGAGTGACAGAGGCACATGCTCCCAAGAAAAAAGGTGCCATTTGAGAGACAAGTATCCTAGAATTCCAGAGAGTAAACATTTCCCAGTCCACTTTAATTAAGGTTATAGCCACACATCACCTTAATACAATTTGCTTTTCTTATGAGACAAATTTGAATAGAGCATTTTATACAATATGGCAACAATAACCTACAAAACAAGATTATGAATAGAAATGGCTTTGTAGTCAATAAATGATGCTCATAAACGTTAGAGGAGAAAATACAGATACTTGAGAAAGCAGATGGTGAAGTTTGGAAAATATAATTTAGATTTATATGCATGAACACAATAACTTTGAACTCCCAAACTGTTACACAAGAAAAGATAAAATGTGCTCTCCTGGATTTTATTCTCAGCAATAAAATTTAGAATGAGAAGAAAGATATTTTCTGTATGGAAGGAAAGAAGATAACCTTAGTAAGTGATGTTTAAATTTTCATATTTTGTAATTAAAATAAAATAAAAATTTAGTTGCAAAGGCACATTGTTGTAGAGAGAATGCTAGCTAGAATTCTTTGTAGAATTTTTGTTTAAAAAAAGAACTACTGGGCTTTTGTCTCGTAGCTAGCACATATTCAAGAAGTTTGAAGTTATGTCTGGACTCGGCAAGCAGGGTGGCAAGGCTCACGCCAAGGCCAAGACTCGCTCCTCCGGGGGCCGGCCTGCAGTTCGCCGTGGGTTGCGTGTACCGGTTGCTCCTCAAGGGCAACTACTCGGAGCGCGTGGGTGCTGGCACCCCGTGTATCTGGCGGCGGTGCTGGAGTACCTAACAGCTGAGATCCTGGAGCTGGCGGGCAATGCACGACCCGTGACAACAAGAAGACGTGCATCATCCCGCGCCACCTGCCGCTGGCCATCCGCACGAGGAGCTCAACAAGCTGCTGGGCCGCGTGACCATGGCGCAGGGCAGCGACCTGCCCAACATCCAGGCCGTGCTGCTGCCCAAGAAGACCGAGAACCACCACAAGGCCAAGTGAAGAAGGCTTTAATATCTCCCAAAGGCTCTTTTCAGAGCCACTCAAAAACAAAACAAAACAAAACAAAACAAAACCACTGGATAGTTAGTAACATTACGCAAAGATTTATTCAACTTTTGTAAATATCTTGATGCTAAAAGACCATACTCTTCTTATGCAATGTTCACAAACTATAATTTAATGAATTGACAGTTCAGTAAAATCATCATTTGAGAAATATGTGTTGATTATTAAAATGCACAGAGACATTCCTAAGTATGTGTACATAAGACAAGTGTCTTAGCATTTAGAGTTCCTTACATTTATATTTAGAGATGCACCTGATAACCAGTTACCACAAAATGAGACTAAATTTGCAACATTCAATAATATCGAGTATTCACATTTAAAATTTTCTACAAACTAATAGTAAAATTAATTTAATCACTTGTTTAAAACCTCAAAGGTTTTACATGATAATATATGTAAAAGATTGTTTGATTTCATAATCTATTAAAATATTTTTATTTAACTTGTCAAATACAGGTTAGTTCCACTACTTAAAAAAACAAACTGTGAAGCATAATAGAGAAACTAGTAGAATCTCCAGAAACCGTCTTTCTAAAACGTGCAATCACAAGAATAATAGCAAATAATAATAAAGAATAATGGTACAGGCCAGGCCAAGTGTGATGGCAAAAACCTTTAGTCACAGTACTGAGGTGGCAGATGCAGGTGGGTCTTTCTGATTTCCAAGCCAGCCAGGTCAATTTAGTGAGATTCACACGATCCCAAGCTACACCATGAGACCTGTGGTAACTCATGCTTTTACTTCCACCACTCAGAAGACAGAGGCAGCGGATCTCTATGAATTCGAGACCAGCCTGGTCTACAGAGTGAGTTCCAGGACAGCCAGGGTTACACTGAAAAAAAAAAAAAACCGGCCCCCCTTCATGCCCCAGGAAAGGGGAATGTGAATGGGAGGTGAGGGGCAGGGGGGGAGGTGGGTGAGGGGGTGGATGGGTAGGGGAGCATCCTTTCAGAGGCAAAAGAGAGGGGTGAAGAACTCTTGGAGGGTGTACCATGAAGGGGGGCAATATTTGAAATATAAATAAACAAACAAGAAAAAGAAAAAAGAAAAAGAAAACCCCTGTCTCCGAAAACTGAAAAAGAAAAGAAAAAGAAAAGAGAAGTAATTTAACTCAGTGGTTTAGTTCGCCTAACATGCATGAGACACTGGGTTCCATTTCCAGTCACTATTATAAAAAGTAAGAGCATAGAGCATAAGTATCAGTCAACAGACATCAATAGCGTGCAGATATAGGTTAAAAGATATTTCTAAGCTTACACAGGATTTACTAGTACACTAAAGTATTTAGATGAATAAAAAGCTATTCCGAAGAGCGGGACTTTCCTCTGTGTTCCTCTCAGACTCCACAGAAGGGAAGTGGGGGTTAATTCCCTTCCGCAATTTGAAGTCACCAGTCCCAGTGTCTCCCCTCAGACACACCTCATATTGGTAGCTCTGGGAAAGCGTCCCAGCTCCGCTGACGTCCACCAGATGGCCAGGAAAGTGTCCTTCAGGCACAGAGTAGCTACCCAGAGAGGCCGCCCTGACCCTCTTGCACAGCCTCACCCCCACGAACAACACCACAGACAAGAGGAAGAACGAAGACACAGATGCTAAGGCAATGACCAGGTACAGCGTGAGCGCATCTTCAACATCCTTCATGGAGTCTTGTGCCACTTCGGGGAGGGGTAGGTAAGGCTGAGAGAAGCCATCCACCAGGAGCACATGAAGAGTGACACTGGAAGAGCGGGGATGATCACCATTGTCCTTGACCAGCAGCAGCAGCCTGTGCTTGGGTACATCTCGCTCACTCAGCAGCCTGGTGGTGCGCACCTCGCCATTGTGCGCCCACACGCTGAACAGCCCGGGCTCTGTGGCCTTGAGCAATTGGAAAGACAGCCAGGCATTCTGGCCAGAGTCGAGGTCAACTGCCACCACCTTGGTGACCAGGTATCCGGGCTCCGCAGCCCTGGGCAGCAGCTCTGTGCAGGGCGCAGAGGCGTTCTGCATCGGGTAGAGCACGA
>JADRCD010169073.1:12268-49783 GCA_019843815.1 Montemys delectorum | reverse complement strand
CACACACACACACACACACACACACACACACACACACATATACCCCATTCTCATTTTCTCACTAATCTCTGAACTTTGTCTCATTTAATGCCAAATTTATTTAAGAGCAGAGAACACTATTAATTGAGGAACATTTGGAATTAATAAGGAGACAGTCATGGTAACAATATTAGTATAACATCAGATACTACACACAAACAACCTCTCCTCATCTTTGTTTAAAATTGTATTGATTGCTACATCTGATGAACTTCTTAGTAAGAAAAATAGTGTCAAGATCTGAGAACAAAAGCAGTTTTATTTGCTTCAGGTTTTAAATAAAGGTCTTTGAAGCACATCTAATTGGTTTTGTATGGAGTGAAAGATATGGATCTAATTTCTGCTCCATGGAGTTGGATATATGTTTGCCAGTATCTCTTGTCAAGTAGACTGTCTCCCTCCAATGCATCTTGGTACCCTATTTGTTGAAACCTAGGTGACCATTCCTTTGTCAGTTAATTATTGTATCTTCTATTTTGCCAATGGGTTTACTTCTGTTTCTATCAGTAGCAGGATACAATTATTTTTGAGAATAGTGGAAATCTAGAAATAAATATCTCTAACATTTAAATCATTAATGGAAAAATCTCAGGAGGTAGGACTTTGACATTTTATTGACTAACAACATAAGAAATAAGCAGTGGTAAAATAATTTCTATCACTAATCCTAAGAGAAACATTTTTTATTCAAAGTAACAATGATTATGAGTTATTAGATATTAAACCTTTCAAAAATCAATTTCACCAAAACCAAAACCTGAAATCATTATTTCATGGTTGCCTTGGAATATCATCTTAGAAACACATGCATATAAACACATGGATGAGCATACACACATATAAAAACATCTACAAACACACACACACACACACACACACACACACATACCCAAATACATGTGTGACCACACCCTCAGACACACATAGACATACACACACACACTTATAAACACAAAAATACACACATATAAACATGAACAAGTATATATACATATATCAATACATGCATACATCCTCATACACAGACACACATGCCATGCCTACTCACCCATATGAACACATACCCTCACACATGTATAAACACATACTAACACATCTAAAGGAATATAAAAACTATGTTTGTATGTGTCTAGTATGATTACTTCCAAAGGCAAACAAAACAAAGTATACAGTAAATTCTAATTGCTTTTAACTTACATGTTTCTGTAATAACAAGAACAACAGCAGCTTGATTAGTTATTGTCTCTTAGGACATTGCATGCCAATTACATCTTTGGATATAGGTTGCAGAGTCATTAATTCTTATGCAAAGATAAAACTCGTTTCTTTACTTTTAAGTAGTGACATGATGAATAATGATATTGCCCTGATTAGGCCATGCTATCTCACACCTCAGAGCCTTTGTGCATGCTGTTTCTTCAGCTTAGATGCATTCTCACCATCTGTACTTGGCTAACTTCCAAGACACAGTACATGGCCTTGCTTAGGCATCTTATAGTGTAAAGCTCTTCTTAGAAAATAGTTTTAGTAGAATACAAAGAATACATTGATAGTTCTCTGGAGATAATAAAAAGGATCAGGCAAGATCTCCATAATAATTATTAAAATGTTTTATTCCTTTAAAGTTTTTCATGGCTTACTTTATCTATATTTCATATGAATAGTATTTTTAAAACTGTATACTGTACACATCCATATACATACACACTTGGTCACTGATTGGACCTTAAAATATTTGCTTCTAAAAAAAAAAATTTGCTTCTTACTTTGAATGTATTTTCAGTCATTATTTTATTACACTAGATATCAGCACCCAAGATAAAAATGTGACATGGGGCAGATAAGATACTTATAACCACAGCAGTAATAGCTTTAAGTTTTAATTAGAATTATACGTCAATTAATCAGTTAATTGCTAAAATCATCAATTTGGTCCTCAGCTCATTCTCTCTATGTACATTAAACATGACGAGTATATAAGTGTTATCAGATTTCAGATTAAATAACTGTAAATACAATGAAGATGGTTAATTTTATGATTCCACATGAATAAGTCATAGTGCCCATGTAGCAGGTCAAATATTATTTTGAATGTTCCCAATATATTTTCTTTTTCAAAGATTAATAATTAATAGAAAAAATTGCTTTATAATGATATTGCTCTGCAATATAGATGGGACTCTTCAAAGTGTTTGATAATTTAATGATACCCTTTCCAAGCAGAAAAGAATGTTGTCAAAAAGTGCCTTTGAACAACCTGGACCTCTGCCCTGAAATTCTACTTTAAAGATTGTAAAATTCATCACAATGAACTAGCTTTCTAGAGAGAGAGAGAGAAAGAGAGAGAGAGAGAGAGAGAGAGAGAGAGAGAGAGAGAGAGAGAGAACACAGAATAAAAACCATAAGCCAGTTTTATGGTTCCTTTTCTCTAATGAATATTGTTTAATAAGAAGGACAAAGCATGGCCTAAGTGGGACCCTAATTACTTATAGTACCTTAGAGAGAAGGTGGGAATTTAGGCAAAGGAAAGAGGAAACAAGAGGAAATTAAATACTTTAACCTTCGAATACCCTCAAATAACTATAAAATCTCAGGGAACTACGGTGAGAACATGATCCACAGTGGACTACTGCTTGTCCAAGAAACTCAATGAAGTTTTTATGATGTTTTGTATCTCCTGAGAAACTTAGGAAATAATCATGTATCCATTTCTGTGGAAAATAATTTCTATTCTGAGAAGACATAAAAATAGCAACATTTGTAAAGAACTACTTAGCTAATGTTTAGAGAATCAGGAATGATTCTACATCTGACAGAGGTCAATGTATATGAATTTTAAAATGTATATTTTTTCTTTCCTGGGTTTGAAACTAAATATAGATAATATTGTCTCATTAATTTTTGATTACACAACTAAATCAAAAATTTATCCTGTTTGCAGAGAAATTGATAAAAGAAAGAGTTTAAGGTATACAAATATTATCTGAGTTGAATAATGTCTAACTTTGCTAAAAGGAGATAACCACCATAAAAGGAATAGGAATTTCATCCTATACTTATGAACATAATTTAGAAAGGCTAACTCTTGCCTCTACTATGAAATGATACTTTAAAAAAGATAGATTCATGAGCTAGAAAATTACAAAGTTTATTTTTAAAATAAATTCTTGTTTTCAAAATAAGTTTTTAAACATCAGATTGCTATGTATTCATAGATTTCATTATATATTCTATAAAGAGTTCTGTAATGGTTTCATGAATAGTTTATTTAAACTTCTTTTTTTTTTATATTTTCTTTATTTACATGTAAATTTCTCCTTTCCCAGGTTCCCCTCCAAAAAACAAACAAACAAACAAACAAACAAAACCAACATTATTTAAACTTCTTATAAATTAAAAATTTGAAGTGACATGTTAATATCCAAGTTCTTTTTAAAGTTATCTTGGGAAAGCATATTTGAATTAAAGTAAAATATTGGGAATTCTATCAAGATGCAAATACATAAGAGATATTAAATTATAATTAAATTGTCTATTGACTCTGCATGATAGCATAGGCTAATCCATGGGTAAAACATGAAATGTTTTGATTTTGATTGCTCTGTAGTTGATTTTACAATGAAAACAATGATTTAAAAATGAATAAACACATTAAGATGGTTAATAACCTTTACAAAATTCCATGTGTCTTTGCATAAACCACAGTCTCCTGGAAGGACAATACAGGGGACAAATTTAAAATACATAGAACATGATTATTTCTTGCTTTGTTTGTTATAAAGATTTTTATTCAAGTGGAGCATAGGATTCTTTCTCAAAATGTTATTGTTGTTTTTGTTTTTTTTTCTTTTCTTTTTTTTCTTTTTCTTTTTAATGAAACACAGCCAATTGGCTTTAACTGGAGGATAACAAGACCAGCAAAACAATAGACACTGGAGGCTTGCATGGTTGCATCTGATTTGATGATTGGTCCTACTTGTAACCTCTGAACTATGACAATCTTCTTTAAGTTAACAAGAGTCAGTTAAAATTAATGAGGCTCCAAAGAACTGCATCTTCAGCAGCTTAACTAACTTAATATATAAGAATAAAAACCCCAAATAAGGAACAGATGCTCATGTGTGCCTAGGGATGAATATATTAGGAATGCTGAAAACTCATCACGCCTTCTATAACTGTGTGAGACTGATAGATTAAAATAGATCGATATGACATCATTCTCACTCTGGATTAACCTTTCAGACATATTTTGTTCAAGTATATGCCTTCTAAAATGAATTTCCTGGCATATATTATAAAATTCATTTAATAAATGAAACTTTATTTTATATAAATACTCTATAGACTCCAATAGTCTTGATATTGTATGAAACTATATGTAGATCCTCTGGAATTTTGGTTATTAACTGAAAGATGACTTGCCTTCATATCATAGGGTCTTGACTTTTAAAATCCTTTCACTTTTCTATCTTTCTTTTTATTAAATAAATTGTATTATTTTTTATTTGTTTTTTGTTCAAGACAGGGTTTCTCTGTATAGCTCTGGCTGTCCTGGAACTTACTCTGTAGACTAGGCTGGTCTCATACTCAGCAATCCGCCTGCCTCTGCCTCCCAAGTGCTGAGATTAAAGGTGTGCTCTACCACTGTCCAGTTATAAATTGTTTTATTTATTTACATTCCAAATATTGTCCCTCTTCCAGGTCCTCCCTCCCCTAATTCTTTACTCCTCCCTTCTCCCCTTTTCTTCTGAGATGGTGCTCCTCCAACCATCCACCTACCCCCACATCACTCCACCACATCCCCCTTCTCTGGGGCATCAAGTTTCTATAGGATTAGGGGTATACTCTCCCACTGAGGTCAGACAAGGCAGTCCTCTGCTACATATGTGCCAGGAGCCACGAACCAGCCCATGTATGCTCTTTGGTTGGTGGCTTAGTCTCTCAGAGCTCTGAGGAGCCCTGACTACTTGATACTGTTGGTCTTCCTATGGGGTTGCAATCCCCATCAACTCCATCAATCCTTCCCCTATCTCTTCCAGAGGTCCCAGACCTCAGTCCGATGGTTGACTATATGTGTCTCCATCTGTCTCAGGTACTGGAAGAGTCTCTCAGAGGACAGCCATGCTAGGTTCCTGTCTATCTTCCTTTAAACTGTAATTCTTTTTTTTTTTTAATTTTTATTAGATACTTTATTTACATGTCATATTTCTCAGTTTCCCCTCAAAACAAACAAACAAACAAACAAAAACCCAAAAAAACAAAAACCAAAAACAAGAACAAACCCCTGTTCCCTCCACCCTACCCTCTCCCACTTACTGGCCCTGGCATTCCCCTACAATGGGGCATAGAACCTTCACAGGGCCAAGGGCCTCTCCTCCCATTGCTGACCAACTTGGCTATCCTCTACTATACACATGCCAGAAAGATCTTTGCCAATCCTCTATCTGATAGAGGGCTAATATCCAATATATACAAAGAACTCAAGAAGTTAGACTCCAGAGAAACAAGTAACCCTATTAAAAACTGGGATACAGAGCTAAATAAAGAATTCTCAACTGATGAATACCAAATGGATGAGAAGCACCTAAAGAAATGTTCAACATCCTTAGTCATCAGGGAAATGAAAATCAAAACAACCCTGAGATTCCACCTCACACCAGTCAGAATGGCTAGGATAAAAAAACTCAGGAGACAGCAGATGCTGGAGAGGTTGTGGAGAAAGAGGAACACTTCTTCATTGCTGGTGGGATTGCAAGCTGGTACAACCACTCTGGAAATCAGTTTGGCGGTTCCTCCAGAAATTGGACATAGTTCTACCAGAGGACCCAGCTATACCACTCCTGGGCATATACCCAGAAGATGCTCCAACATGTAATTCTTTTAAAAAAATTTGTTTGGATTCTTACCAAGTGTTGTCCAAAAAGCAGGGGGCCTGTGCTGCGGTCCTCCTCCGTGGCTGAGGCTCTCTCTCTCCCTGGTGGTAGGGGCCTGCTGCTGAGGCCCAGGTCTCTCTCTCTCTCTCCCAGGGCTGGCCTGTTTGCTGCACAGTGCCTCAATTAAAAGGAGGCAATGTATGAATGAGTTATTTTATTGTAGGAAAAAGAAATATACTGTTTGAGTAGAGGGAAAGAAAGGAGAGGAAGGAGAGAGAAAGAGAGAAAGAAGGAGAGGGAGAAAGGCAGAGAAGAGAACAAAGAGCAGAGAGGAGAGAAAGGGGAGAGCAAGAGGAAGTAAGAGCGAGAAGGGTAAGAGTAAGAGAGTGAGGAAGGGGCATGCCATGCCCCTTCTATTGTGTGGGGCATGGCATGCCTGGCTTGTGGTCAGATGGCTGTGTGTAAGGTCCAGCTAGAATGCTGGGAGTTTGAAACAGTGTCTATCTGATAGAGCACACATCTCCTGCAGGAGCATCTGTGAGGGGTCTGGGCTGAAATCTGAGCCATTGGTCTCAGGAGCAATTCACCAAATGCCTACGGTCCCTAGAGAGCAAATTACTTCGCTCAGTGGGTCTCCAGGATTCCGAGGTGGCTCTGCTCTACTGGACTCTAACTGTCAGAACTGCTCACTGCCCCACAGCCAAGGACCAGCCTTGGCTGGGAGAGGAGTTTTGAAAAAAGAGGTGGGTGGGAATTTGCAAGGAAACAACAAACAAACAAAACACTATAAGTCAAATTGTGAGTTCAAGTTGTTTTCTGATTGATATAGATATTCCAGTCTGCTTATCTCTATGTTCTGCTTTCTTTTGGGAGAGTTCTTTCAATATTCTGCTTGCTTGTTATTCTAAGAGCTCTCTCTGCCAATCAATGTCCTGCTTGGTTTTGTGTGTGTGTGTGTGTGTGTGTGTGTGTGTGTGTGTGTCTGTGTGTGTGTCTGTGTGTGTATGTGTGTGTGTGTGAGAGAGACAGAGACAGAGACAGAGAGACAGAGAGAGAGACAAAGAGAGAGAGACAGAGACAGAGACAGACAGAGACAGAGAGAGAAAGAGAGAGAGATAGTTCTTCAAGCAGTTCTTTTTGTCCTAAAAAAATTCTCTATATAGCTCATATCCTGCAGAATACAATGTCCAGTATTTATCAATTTTACCTATAAATTCAATCATTTACTCCAGGTTCTCTTTTGACAATCTTTTTGTTGTTGTTGTTGTTGTTGCAATTTTAAGAGGTATAATTGTACTTCACATAATTTTTATAGGGCATATGTTATTATTATGTTAATAAATTTTTACTTTTTATGTGATACTTAAAATTGTGCTAACATTATTAGTTTTATCATTAATACACAGTTTGTAAATGCAGTTACATAACTGTCTAATGTACTTTTTTATTGACTATTTTCTTTACTTACATTTCAAATGTTATCCCCTTTCATGGTTTCCCTCCCTCCCAGAAACACCCTATCACATCCTCCCTCCTCCTTCTTTAATAAGGATGTTCCTCCACCCATCCATCCACCTACTCCCTCCTCCCTTCCCTCAATTCCCCTACACTGGGGCATCTATCAAGCTTTCATGGGACCAAGGACCTCTCCTTCCATTCGTGCATGACAAGGCCATTCTCTGCTACATATGCAGCTAGAACCATGTGTACTACTCGGAGACTGTCTCATTTGGGACTTCATCCCATATACAGTTACCAAACCTGGACACTATTGTGGATGCCAAAAAGTGCATGCTGAAATGGGTCTGATATAGCTGTCTTGTGTGAGGCCCTGCCAGAGCCTTATAAATACAAAGGCAGATGTTAGCCGATGACCATTGGACCATTGGACATAGAGGAGTTAGAGAAGGAATTGAAGGAGTTTAAGAGATTTGCAACCTCATAGAAAAAACAATATCAACCAACCAGACCCCCCAGAACTTCCAGGGACTAAGCCTCTTTTGACAATCTTATAAATAGGCATCCTGTGACTCCAGCCTTTTAATTCTTAGGAGACAGTAAGCATACATTTTTTTTTTTTTTGCAAAAGAATTCAGAGATCTGTCTGCCTTTGTTAAGCACAGAAATAAACTCATTGAGTGGGACGCTGCCCTGAAATTTCCATTTGGACCATGCCTGAGCCTAATCACATCTCTGCCCCCATCATCTCCTGCTCCGTACTAGGCTGATAGTGAACTCAGGAATGTGTCTTTGTAAGCATAAACAAAAAACTTAGTTCAGTGGGATCTCCTGTGATCACCACTCCCTAAATTTCCTTATCTCCTTCCTTAATAATTTTCTAGCAAATGGGATCATAGCCCAGCTGCATTTGTTCCTTTAGATTCAAGAAGCCCCTCACATAATTCATATTGCTTCCTTACTTTTTTACATAGTTGAGAGATTATATTTTCAAACTCATGCATTTAGAGTTCTTTCCCATAGCCTTAAGGGCTGTCCTGGAGGTCCCAGTGCTTACCATTTTGCTGTGACATAGTTACACCCTCAACTACTGGACTTGTACTGTTTCTAATTACTATGGAGTCATTAATATTAACCGAGAGGATATTCCTCAGAAAGAAATAGTGCTCCACTGATAGTACTGGTTCTAGAATATACGCACATTTGTTACACAAACAATGTAACCTGAAGACCACAGCAGACATCTACACTCAGGAAGGCTCACACCAAGGGCCCTGTCCCAGGGGCAGGAACCATGTCCCTCTGTCCCCACCAAGACCAACCTGGGCTTGGCAGATTCTATCTGTTAACAAAGCATGATATAAATAGAAAGTCAAATTCAAATGACTTCATTTGTCAAAACAAGCAGTTAATATAAGATTCATTGACTTATTCCTCAAAATTTGATAAAGCTTATGGGAATTAAAGAAATGAAAGATGATAAAGAAATTGCAGCAATTATCAAAATATATGCTATGCTCACCCTCCCAATGATCTGTTTTACCTTCATTTTTAAAGGTAGATGTTGAGATACAAAATTCACAAATACTGTGTCTTAAAAGAGCATTATTTATTGCTGACATTAAGACATCACACTCTAAAATAAATATTCTGCTAAGATTTTTTGTCATGTAACTGATATTCAGGGGGATTAGTTACCGTGAAAATCATGCATCCTCATAGTTTAAAACTGTACTTATTTCAAGTTTATCTTGCTTTATGGAAATCCTCGTTTTCCAGTAGAAATTGCATATGATTTAATAGCTAGAATATTTTAGTTATATCTTAACTAAGAATATCCATTTCATATTAGTTAAGTGCTGACTTCAGTATATAGAGTTAATATACTTTTAAATATAAACACCTCTTTTGAAATTCTAACTTATTTATTTTCTTCTTACTTATGAGTTGAATTTGTAAGTAATATGGTCACTGATCTAGGATAACACATATAATAAAAAAGTCATATGCACTGTGTGATACTCCTGGAAAAGAACATTATTTCTTATTTGAATAATATTTGTAGTTAGTTTAGCATTGTTTTTCTAAAGGGTCAGAAAAGGCTAACTCTGTTCATTAAAAGTAAAACAAAGTAAATAGTGTGCAGGCATAGCTACCATTGCCATGTAATTACAGGAGGGTAGTTAAAAGGAAACCGTACCTGTAACTGTGAGAAGGAAGAAGGCTTCACCTTTAGGGTACACCTTGGCTGAAAGGACATTTGAAGAACAGGATATTTAAAAAAAAATTGGACAGCAGTTTTGTGGGTAAAAAGACATTGGAAACTATGATATGCAACTGATGGCTCTCTTAGTTACAACTGCATCCACAAAGCTAGTTAAAGTTCAAAACCAAAAGAATATTTTACATCTGGAGTTTTGAGGTTTTAGCTGACACTGAACACTGTGACAGTGCTTTAGGCAGGGCTCTGTGTGGGATTACAGAAGGGGTTCCCACTGCTTCTTCACATTCCAGAAAGAGAGCTAAACATCATCTCTTGGAGCTTCTTTTTTTCTTTCTTTTTTTTTTTTTATTAGATGTTTTCTTATTTATAATATCTTCTTTCCCAGGTTCCCCTCAAAAACAAACAAACAAACAAACAAATAAACAAACAAACAAACAAACAAAACCCTAAAACAATCACCTGTTCCTTTCCCCCTCCCCCTGCTCACCATCCCACCCCTTCCTGCTTACTAGCCCTGACATTCTCCTACACTGGGGCATAGAACCTTCACAGGGCCAAGGTCCTCTCCTCCCATTTATGACCGACTTGGCGATCCTCTGCTATATGCATGCTGCTGGAGCCATGAGTCCTACCATGTGTACTCTTTGGTTGGAGTTTTAGTCCCTGGGAGCTCTGAGGGTACTAGTTAGTTCATATTGTTGTTCATCCTAAGGGGCTGCAAACCCTTCAGCTCTTTGGGTCCTTTCTCTAGCTCCTTCATTGGGGACCCTGTACTCAGTCCAATAGATGGCTGTGAACCTCTACTTCTATATTAGCCGGGTACTGTCAGAGCCTCTCGGAGACAGCTATCTCAGGCTCCTGTCATCCAGCACTCGATTGCATCCACAATGGTGTCTAGATTTGATGATTGAATATGGGAAGGATTCCCAGGTGGAGCAGTCTCTGGATTGTCCTTCTTTTAGTCTCTGCTCCGTAGTTAGTCTCTACAACTCCTTCCATGGGTATTTTGTTCCCCCTTTTAAGAAGGAATTAAGTATTCTCACTTTGGTCTTCCTTCTTCTTGAGTTTCTTATGGTTTGTGGTTTGTACTTTGTGTATTCCGATCTTCTAGGCTAATATCCACTTATCAGAGAACACATATCATATGTGTTCTTTTGTGATTGGGTTACCTCACTCAGGATGATATTCTGGAGGTCCATCTATTTCCCCAAGAATTTCATAACTTCATTGTTTTTAATAGCTGAGTAGTATTCCATGTAGATGTACATTTTCTGTACCCATTACTCTGTTGATGGACATCTGGGTTCTTTCCAGTTTCTGGCTATTATAAATAAGGCTGCTATGAACATAGTGGAGCATGTGTCCTTATTATATGTTAGAGCATCTTCTGGATATATCCCCAATAGTGGTATAGCTGGGTCCTCTGGCAGTACTATGTCCAATTTCTGGAGGAACTGCCAAACTGATTTCCAGAGTGGTTGTACCAGCTTTCAATCCCACCAGCAATGAAGGAGTGTTCCTCTTTCTCCACAACCTTGCCAGCATCTGCTATCACCTGAGTTTTTTATCCTAGCCATTCTAACTGGTGTGAGGTAGAATCAAGTTTTAATCCCACCTTTGACAATTTCAAGCTCAAGATTCCTGGTCCCAAATACATTGTGGATAACAACATGAAAATGGAGGTAAGTATGAATAGTCACTTCAAAGTAGTAAAAAGTACTAGACATAAATGTTTATGAGACATCTTTGTTTGTAGATGAGAAACATAGAGTGTCTTAGCCACAACACCAGTGACCATACAGAGATCTGGAAATGAGAACGATAAACACAAGACTCTGGGTTCAGTGCAGGAATTGACTCTTTATTCTGATAATTCTGTTTATTCATTCTTTAGCTACCTCCTAAAAAGAATTATGCAAGTAGTGATCGAGCAAACAGTATCTTTGCACCACTTACCTTAATTCTTCTTTCTGTACTTCCCTGCCATAGCATATTTATTCTTGATGAGGACATTCCTGTTAGGTCTTATCTCAGGGTATGTTCTCCACAGTCAGGGTTAGGGTTTATAACTAAGACAGGAACTGCAGACCATCTGGACTTCTGTGGGACCATGGAGGGCAGTCTGTGTTTTTTGTTGAGTTAAGCTTGCTTCCTGAGACTCAGTAGAAGGTTCTAGAAGGGACAGAACAGTAAAAGCCATGCCCCCAATACATAAGACAACTGACACCATGAGCCCTCACTCCAGTATCCTATGGCTAGACATCTCCCAGTATTCTGGCTGGACTCCATCCCGAGTGAACTGACCACAGCTAGGTATGCCCCGCCCCACAGTTACCTGAGAACAGATAGGTAGCCCAGCCCACCAAATAAGGGGTTGTCTGCCCCCTTCCCTTTTTCTTTCTCTCTTCTCTCTCAATCTCTTAGCTTCTTGTCTTTATTCTCCCTCCCCCTTCTCTCCAAATAGCCATGGCTGGCCTCCACTTCTCTACCTTTTCTCTCTCCCTTTTCTACAATAAAACACCTTAAGACCATGGGTTGCCTCCTTTTATCAAGACTCATTGTGCTGACCCAGTCTTGTTCCAGTGTTTTCAGCCGGGAGACCAGACTGGCTACCCTCGCCCCTCTCTTGCACAGGAACAACCAGCAGCAGCCACTTTTCCTTCCAGTCCCTTCTCCCTTCTGCTCCAGGGCTTGCTGAGCTGCCCTGTGGCCCCCTCTTCTTTCTCAGCAATTCCTTGCCTGCGTTCGATGCCCAGGAACTAGAACCTGCTGTCTTCAGCCTCTGTGAGGCCCAGGGACCCCCCCCCCCACACACACACATTGTTCCCTTTCACTTGGATAGTGGCTAACCATAGTCAGGCTTCCACCTGGGCAGTGTGGAGAGTGTGAGTAGACTCTCTCTGCTTGGCCAGAGTAACTGAGCTCTGGCAGGATGTGGGTTTTCCTTCCCACCCCTTCATTCCCCCCACCACCCAGAGGTGGTGGTGCAGCGCATGCCTGACAGATCTCAACACTAGAAAATCTTCACTTTACCTGGAGAGACTTCTTCATTTTAACACAGTGGTAGTTTAAAGACTAATTTCCAAGTAGATTGTAAATATGGTAAAGACTGATTTAACAAAGTATGGATAAAGAGACGTCTCAGTGGTTAAGGGTACAGGCTGATGTTCTCGAGCACTGAGGTTTGATTCCCAGCCTCTACATGGTTTATAACCATCCATGGTCTCTCCTGGATTCCTAAATCTCCTGTAGTACAAGTGTTACATGGACATACGAGCAGGAAAGAACCTGCATACATAAAATACAGTAAAAATAAGTATTAAAAATAAAGAGAACTAGTTTACAATAGTAAATCTTGTTGCAAGCACATCTGAAGTGAGATGTTTGATTATTAATTTAAAGGTATTGCTAGAAGAGTTGTTAAGTACAAAGTAGGCTCCCCAAATGACGGTGCTGTTGGCAATGTCCAGAGCAGAAGACCTCTGACCAGGTAACAGAAGGATTGCTCTTGAGTAAGTAGAAACCTAGATTCAGTACTCTTTGGGAATCTGGTAAGACAAATATCTGTTGACCAGGAACCTCTTATGATCCATCCCTGAAGGTCAACTAAGGAAATCACATCTAGTTTCCTGATACTACAAATAGCCTGCATCAGTTCAAACACCCTCACTTGCCTTCTGCCATTTTTCTTCTCTCTGACACCCCACGTCAAGAGATAGCTTAGCATTTTGATCCCCAACAAATCTTTCTTTCTACCTAGGAAGTAATCTAGATCATTATTCTCAGCTAACCTGTCATTCAACTGATGACTATATTTTAACACATTTGCTTTCCTTTTTTTTTTTTCATTTGAAGATGAGGAAATGTTATTATTTTATTTTTCTATTTTATTTTTTAATTAGATATTTTCTTTATTTACATTTCAAATGTTATCCCTTTTCCTGGTTTCCCCTCTGAAAACCCCCTATCCCCTTCTCCCTCCCCCAGCTCACCAACCCACCCACTCTCACTTCCTGGTCCTGGTATTCCCCTACACAGGGGCATCAAGCACAGGGTCCCCAGTGGAGTATCTAGAGAAAGGACCCAAAGAGCTGAAGGGTTTTACAGCCCCAGAGGAGGAACAACAATATGAACCAACTAGTAACCCCAGAGCTCCCAGGGACTAAACTACTAACCAAAGAGTACACTTGGAGAAACCCATGGCTCCAGCCACATATGTAGCAGAGGATGGCCTTGCTGGACATCAATGGGAGGCAAGGCCCTTGATTGTCTGAAGGCTTGATGCCACATTTGCTGTCTAAAGTAAAAAAAAAAAAACAAAACAAAACAAAGCAAAAACAAAACAACAAAACAACAAACAAACAAGCAAAAACCTTTTCAAATAATGGTCTCTGAATTTATTTATTCACACTTGTGAAAATATACACACATAGACATCTATATAATCAACCTTGATCAACCATATTAGAGGTTGGGGTAAACGCACTGGCCTACCTCCATCTTAGGGATAAAAACCTTCTTATAGTAAAGACAATCTAGGTTCATCACTATTTATGCTTAAACCTCTGTTTCTCAAGGACTTGGCTATACCTTACCTGTATCCTTCAGGACGGATTGTTTTGTACTGCCTCTTCCATGAATGACAATCATATCTTTGATTCAAATAAATATTTAGAGCCATCTTGCAACCTTACCTTTGTTTCAAATGTTTTTTTTTTATGGCCATTTTGTTATGATGAACTGTTATACACATCTTGCAACCATGTCTTTGTTTCAGAAATTCCAAAGGCAAAACTTTTTATAGTTAAGTTTGGATCCTCTACCTACTCCTGGTCTACAAAGACCTTGTCTTCCTCATTTGCAGTGCAGACCTCTCAAACCCCACCTCAGTAGGAAGCAGCTCATATATATGAGTTAGACATACTTGCTTTATTTAATTGTTTGCTTCAATTAATTTGACCATAATGAATGGTAAGTGGTCCTTCTCCTTCCATCTTTGAAATCAATATAAGTAATCCTTAAATGTCACAGGTTTCATAACAGACTTCTGATCAGTATTGCAGATTTGATAAAATGATGGTAGTTATGCAAGTGTTTAGGCTTTCCTATTTTAAATAAAATAGTTTTTATGAAGTAGATTTTGTTTGTTAATGTATTGTGAAACCACTTAGTGTGGTAGTGTTTAAATCCATCTATAAGAAATTTAATCATAATCTTAACAACTATTTTCTGTTATGTTAATAAGCTATCATTAAAGACATCAATGAGTGAAATCTGAAAAACAATGCACTATTAAGCTTGGAAGTTGATGATTTTTAGTAACACTCGAACATACCCATGTATTTTTAATGAATGTGAATCCATATATCCAATGATTCATTAAAATTCATTGTTAGATGCTGTGCGTGTTCAATGGCATGAATACAGAATAAAAATGAAGACACATGATGTTAAATCTTCAAACACATTTCTCCAATGGTAGCAGGGTTCATAAGCATAAATACTTTATAAAGCCAATTTCCTCACTGTTCTTTGTTCTTTAAAATTAATTATGTATATTCACACATTAATTGTGTAGCCAACACACACACACAAAACCAATTACTAGGAAAAATAGACAAGATTTTTAAAATAAAAAATATCATACAATGAAGTATTTTCAGGTGAACCACTATTATTTTAACTGTGGAATATAAATGTTAAAAAAAGGCATTAAACTTAGGCTTCATAAATTTAAGTATTTGTGGAAGAGGGTTACTCATCTTTTATAATAAATCTATCTGTAAACTGTTTTCTTATGGTGATTTTTTTGACATTTTGAACAATTTCAATTTATTTTTATTGGAAAAATTTCATACAATATATTCTGATCATGTTTTCCCCTGTCTAACTTCTAGACTCTTACATGTCCCAAGCAACCCACCCTCTTTCCTTCTCACTCTCTTTAGAAAATAAACAGACAACCAATGAAAAAGCTTAAAATCACAGAAAATTAAAAACCAAGACACATGTTACACTTATGTGCACACACCACACACATGCACATGTCCTCTTGTACACACACACACACACACACACACACACAAACCAAAACTCATAAAAACACAAATCAGAAGCCATAATATACAACTAACTAAAACACCAGTAAGACAAAAGAATTAATTCCCAAAGAAAGTAATGTGATACAAAAATTCTCAAAAACATGGTTGAATTCATTTTGTGTTGACTATCTACTTCTGAGCACAGAGCCTATATGTTTCTCGTACTGAGGCCATTCACTGGCATGTAGAGAAAATATACTTTTTGCCATATCCTCAATAAAGAATGATTCTCTTCTCCTCCAGCACTTCCACTGGCAATAGATGATCATATGAAACCGTGCTGTATGTCATCAGCCCCATCTATAGAGAAAGGTAGCTAGATCGGTCTTAGGGAAGTCTGCTGACAACCACAGCTGCTGAGAGATCATGTGTCCAATAGCCATGCCATGTCTGAAAGACAGCATTTCACAGATTTTTCTCCCCAATTCTTGTTCTCTCAGATTCTTCCTGCCTTATCTACTATGTTTCACCCTGAGCCTTCAAGGCAGTGGAGAAGGCAATAGAGATATCCTGTTTTTGACTCAGCACTCATTCTCAGCATCTTTACTATTCATTAGCTGCTGCTTATTACAAAATTTCCATGCTCAAGACTGAAAGCAATCTAAATCTATATGTTTAAACATAAGTAAACAGGAGGCACTTTGTCATCGTGACCATTTAGAAAACCATCAAATACAATAACAGTTTCTACTCTTGGACCTATGACCTTCCCATAACATAGGAATTTTACCAGGGTTACCATATATTTACGAAACACCCTCCTGTGGAAGAGGTCTCAAATCAAAGCAGAGAGCCTTGATTTACCTCAGAAACACACACTCCTCTGAGTCAGCAGGCATATCTTGCCTACCAGATTAGCTTTCAGGGGTCAATGCTACAGAAGATAACTCATTCCTTTTTTTTCTTTTTTATTGGATATTTTCTCGATTTATATCTCAAATGTTATCCCCTTTCCTGATTTCCCTCCCTCCCCAAAACACCTTATCACATCCTCCTTCCCCCTGTTCTGTGAGGGTATGCCTCTGCTCACCCACTTACTCCCACCTCTCCGCCCTCCATTCCCTATTCTCCTACACTGCAGCATCTATCAAGTCTTCATAGAACCAAGAACCTCTCCTTCCCTTGGTGCATGACAAGGCCATCCTCTGCTATACATGTACCTGGAGCCATGTGTACTCCTTTGTTGGTGGTTTAGTCCCTGGGAGTTCTGAGAGGTCTGTTTGGTTGATATTGTTGTTCTTATCATGGGGTTGCAAACCCCTTCAACTCCTTCAGTCCCTTCTCTAATTCCTCTATTAGGGACCCAGCACTCATTCCAGTGGTTGGCTGCAAACATCCACATATGTATTTGTAAGGCTCTAGCAGGGCCTCTCTTAATAATCTGCTTATCACTTTCTTGTACAGCCAGCAGGGAGAAATTTACCTGGTTGGTTGGACATGGACTTTTCCATGTCCTATAGCCAATATTTATAATGCCTTCAGAAACAGGGTCATACCTATATAGTTATGTAGATAATCAAGGAGAATAACAATATCCAGTGTTACTTGGGAGCCTCTGGAACTTTCAATACCTGCTGATAGTATCCTTTGCCTTATGTCAATTTCTTATGCTTCTTTTCATATATTTTAACACTAAGCTCCAGACATTAACGTAATTTCTCTTTTTGTCTGAAGTTCATATTGGGATTAACTTACTCCTGCTTCTTTCCCTTCCAACAGTCTCTCCTCATCTTTAACATAGCTTGACTTCCCTAAGGTTGTCTACTTATACTCTGAGATCAGTCCTTCCCTGTCTACTAGATTCTTTCATAACACCCAGCTACGTCCCAGTTACTGTGCATCAAAGTATTTAAACATGCTCTTTCCTTTACGCCATAGTCTCTTTGTCTGACAAGATTCTTTGTCAGGCCATTGATATTCCCAGATGCAAAACTCACAGTCTGACTTCAAGTATATTCTGGGTTCCACTATATAAAGAATAAACAAATTGTCTTCAGAACAGACAAATAATTGCCAAATTAGTGCTAACATCTAAGTACTGTCAACACATTGTATGCAATGTAAATATTGTATCTAAGTATACTAGGCAAAATCTACTCCTAGCACATGACTTAATTTAAAAACTAAACTAAGCAAAAAGTATGGATTGTATGCTTTTAGAAACCTAATGTCTTATATAATATCTGCATGAATAAAACTCAATTATCTTTGTGATCTACCCACATTAATAATCATTTAATCACAGTCAGCTATTAAATTCTTCCTCCTCAAAATACTGAGTGGTCACTTATTCTAAACCTTTATATGGTTCTCTCTTGGAATATCATCTTTTGTGGTTTGCGTAAACATATGACTACCTTTGATGTCTTAATATTTTTTATGTGGTTAAAACAGTTGATTCATTTTCTTGTATTTAAATTATTTCTCATATCAGGTGTACGAAAATGTAGGAATAACATCAACTATGTAACTCAAAGTTATATCTGATATTGTTTTGTTCACATAAGTTGGTAATGTGAAAATAAATATATGTATCTTATATTAAATGAATATTATAAAAATTAGCAAGGCAACTTCTTTCACTTCTCAAAAATAATGATAAATATAAATTCATATGCAAAAATATTTGAAAGATTATCATGTAATTCATATTTATTCTTCAGGTATATTATAAAGTTCAGTAACATATTCTAATTGTCAAATATCAGCCAGAAAATTTCTACTACTTAATATATACATGATACATTATAGCTAAGACAGGAAACTAAAAATTATTTCAACTATAATATTTTAAATTTTAAATCATGATTAAAACATAAATGGGAAATGAATAAAATAAAGGATTGATAAAAATGATATTTCTTATTGTTTTTAGAGATAAGGTTTCTCTGTATACTCCTGGCTATCCTGGAACTCACTCTGTAGACCAGGCTCAGAAATCACAAACTCAGAAATCTGCCTGCCTCTGCCTCCCAAGTGCCAGGATTGAAGGCGTGTGCCACCACTGCCCAGCTAGAATAGGGGCATATGGGCATACTTGTAGGGAATATGTACTATTCTGTGAATTTTGTGAGAAAGGGTTTACCAGTGCCTAAAGAGTTGGAATAAAGGACCTATAGGAAACATACATTTGAATTATGAACAATCCAAAGGATTGCTTGCAAACTGCGTACTGTGTGTGTGTGTGTGTGTGTGTGTGTGTGTGTGTGTGTGTGTGTGTGTGTAAGTGTTAACACTTATAAGCTTCTAGATCTCAGGCACAGAATATACTCATTATGATATTATGCCTTCACAAGACAGAACAGAATTTGACATGAGAAATTTAAGGTTGATTATAAAGCCTGATCTTTTTTAAATGTCTGAATTTTCATTAGAAGAAAGAGAATATTTTGCTGGGTGATCTGGTGCTTTTAACAATGTAATGTTTCCAAAACTACAGACTATTTTAAAAACTGTAACAAGTTACCAATTTCATTTTCATCAAATGTAATAACAATGTATGAAAGTTATAAAGCAGTTATTCCCAACTTGTGGGTCAGGGAGCCTTTGGTGGTCATGGATCAGATCTCAAGCATATCAGATATTTACATTAAAGTTTATAACAGTAGCAATGTTACAGTTAGGAAGAAACAATGAATCCAAGGATTGTTTTGATTTGCATTTCCCTGATGATTAAGGATGTTGAGCATTTCTTTAGGTGCTTCTCAGTCATTCAGTATTTTTTAGTTCAGAATTCTTTATTTAGCTCTGTACCCTTTTTAATAGGGTTATTTAGTTCCCTAGAGTCTAACTTCCTGAGTTCTTTGTATATATTGGATATATAAGCACTCTATTGGATATAGGATTGGTAAAGATTTTTTTCTCAATCTGTTGGTTGTCATTTTGTCCTATTGACAGTGTTCTTTGCCTTACAGAAGCTTTGCAATTTTATGAGGTCCCATTTCTCAATTCTTGATCTTAGAGCATAAGCTATTGGTGTTCTCTTCAGGAATTTTTCCCCTGTGTCCATGTGCCCAAGGCTCTTTCCTACTTTCTTTTCTATTAATTTCAATGTATCTGGTTTTGTGTGGAGGTCCTTGATCTACTTGGAATTGAACTTTGTACAAGGAGATAAGAATGGATCAATTTGCATTCTTCTACATGTTAACTACCAGTCAAACCAACACTATTTGTTGAAAATGCTGCCTTGTTTCCACCAGATGGTTTTAGCTCCTTTATCATGAGATTCCTTCTCACACCAGTCAGAATGGCTAAGATCAAAAACTCAGGTGACAGCAGTTACTGGCAGGTATGTGGAGAAAGAGGAACACTCCTCCATTACTGGTGGGATTGCAAGCTGCTACAATCACTCTGGAAATCAGTTTGGCAGTTCCTCAGAAAATTGTAATTTTGAATATTACTACCTGAGGACCCAGCTATACCACTCCTGAGCATAAACTCAGAAAATGCTCCAACATGTAATAAGGACACATGCTCCACTATGTTCATAACAGCCTTATTTATAAGAGCCAGAAGCTGGAAAGAACCCAGATGTCCCTCAACAGAGGAATGGATAGAGTAAATGTGGTACATTTACACAATAGAATACTACTCAGCTATTAAAAACAATTAATTCATGAAATTCTTAGGCAAATGGATGGAACTAGAAAATATCATGCTGAGTGAGGTAACCCAATCACAAAAGAACACACATGGTATGTACTCACTGATATGTGGATATTAGCCCGGAATCTCAAATACCCAAGATACAATTCATAGACCACATGACACTCAAGAAGAAGGAAGACCAAAGTGTGGATAGTTCCATCCTTCTTAGAAGAGGGATGAAAATACCCATGGGAGGAGACACAGAGGAAAAGTATGGAACAGAAACTGAAGGAAAGGCCATTCAGAGACTGTCCAACCTGGGGAACCATCCCATATACAGTTGCCAAACCCAGACACTATTTTGGATGCCAAGAAGTGCATGCTGACCAGAGTCTGATATAGTTGTCTCCTGAGAGGCTCTGCCAGTGCCTAGCAAATACAGAAGTAGATGCTCACAGCTGTCCATTGGACTGAGTACAGGTTCCCCAATGGAGGAGCTAGAGAAAGTACTGAAGGAGCTGAAGGGGTTTGCAACTCCATAGGAGTAACAACAAGATCAACCAACAGGTATCCACAGAGCTCCCAGGGACTAAACCACCAACCAAAGAGTATACACGGGGTGTCCCATGGCTTCAGCTGAGTAAGTAGCAGAGGATGGCCTTGTGGGATATCAATGAGATGAGAGGCCGTTGGTCCTCTGAAGGCTTGATTCCCAAGTATAGGGGAATGCCAGAACTGGGAAGCAGGAGTGGGTGGGTTAGTGAACAGGAGGAAAGGGGTATGGAAGAGGGGTGATTTCAGAGGGGAAAAGAGCAAAGGGGATAACATTTGAAATGTAAATAAAGAAAATTTCATTTAAAAAAACGTAAGTAGCAGTGAAATAATTTTATGATGGAGGTTAGTCACCATAGCATGAGGAACTGTATTAAGAGACACAGCATTAGGAAGATTAACAACTGCTGCTCTAAAAATCTTAATTTAAGTATCTTCATTAAATAAAAACAAACAACATGCATACACAAACATATATAAAGCTAGATATATATGCATAATAATCAATGTTAGTATTTGATTTTTCAAAATAACTGAATGTTTTATAGTTGAATATACAATATGCGTATAAAATATACATAGATCCTATTTTTCATTGGTATTTTGTGACTTAGAAATTTAATATTAAATAAATGTTTAAGTTTTATTTTGAAATTAAAAGTTTGTGCAAAATTCAATTAAATCCATGGTATGTTAACAAAAGAACATGTAACAAAATAAACAATAAACAATTAATCTTCAGGAAATTTTTGGTCTATTAAGTATTTTGTGTTTAAGTCATTGACTTTACAATATCTTGAATTTTTATATGACTGTACTTTCAAATACTATTGTTTATTTTTATCTTTCATTTTATATATTGGCTAATAATAAAACAAAGAAAACTTGTATATTTTACATATAGAAAATCTAAATGAAAATGTATAAATTATATAATCACATATCATTAATCTTATATAAGAATAAATTTTGAGCGCAAATTTTATACTTTTCTTTTACATGTATAGATTACATTACTTCTTCATATACTAAAAACCCTATACTTTTCTGAATTTGAAAACAAATGTGCTTTAGTGTTACCACTGGATAAGGTTTTCTAATATAAAATTTATTGTAAAATTTTGATTGATTATTTTCCATTTCCTCAGAATCTAATTTACACATTGTCTCTTGTGATTTCTTACTCAAAAAACAAATTATACTGCCCAGTTGCAAATGCTTTTATTCTGCCTTAAAAATACATCTGATATCAAAATTCCCTTAGTTATCTCAAAAATATGTGAAAATCATTTTTTGGGCAGTTAAAATGTTAGAAATCCTGCAGCAAGAAAACAAAGACCCCTGGGTTAAACTTTACATCATGTAAGTTAGTACACTATTGCACCTGCATTCCTGTATCTCCTTACTCCATACTACTATTTAAGGCTAAATGTTACAGAAAGGAAAAAAAGACTATCACTCTTTGCAGGCAAACACATATGAACAGCCTGGATTTCAGCACTCTGAAGGACCAGCCATGACTGTAGACCTCCACTCTGAAGGACCAGCCATAACTGTAGACCTCCACTCTGAAGGACCAGCCATGACGGTAGACCTCCATTCTGAAGGACCAGCCGTGATGATAGACCTCCACTCTGAAGGACCAGCCATGAGAGTATACCTCCAAACAGTACCTTGAGTGAAGCTCTTCTTTTCTTTTCTTTTTTTTTTTAAATCCTTTATTCTATGTATATGAAAACACTGTCCCTGTCTTCAAACATACCAGAAGAGGGCATCAGACCCCATTATAGATGGTTGTGAGTCACCGTGTGGTTGCTGGGAATCGAACTCAGGACCTCTGGTAGAGCAGTCAGTTCTCTTAACTGCTGAACCATCTCTAAGACCATCTAGAAGCAAATCAACAGTTGGCATCTTGCAGAATTTGCTCATTGTTAAGTAAAGATGTAGTCAATTCTACCAGGTGCTAAATTGCTAGGATGGCTTCACATACTTATGGCAGGTACAGAGTTCAAATGCACACATGAGATTATGGAAACAATCTGACCTTAATGTTCATTCTTTTGTGGACAAAGGTTGGGTCCAGTGAGGGAGAAAATTTGTGAATACATCTGGAGGGACTTTGTTTTTAAGCCACCAGGAAATGGGATTGTTATCTTTGGAAGTGTCCTGAGAAAAATCATCATCTTATTCATGACAATAAAATTTCTAAAGTTAAGCAATTCCCAGTTTTTCTTAAGTTTATGTCCAACACTTAGGGAGATTTATTCAAAGCACATGCACACATATAGATACACACAATCACACACACACAAATTCTTTCACATACACAAACAAAATAAATAAGTGAATGTACAAAAGAACACATACTCATTTGCTTCATTTATTAATATAATTTTCCCATAATATTTGTAAAATAGTTTAAATTAGGAAAGCTATTGACTTATTGCCATTAATTATATAACTAATAATTATACTTAAGGTGTTAATTTTGTTGTATTATTTATTTATTTTTTTGCCTTGAAAGGGGTTAACCTCAATAGCTCACTTCAAAATAATAGCATTGAGTATATCATCAGCCTATCATCTTATCTATAAAAAATGACTATGTATCTAACTAACCTACTCAGAAAACCCCACTGGCTATAAGACAGAGATTAACCAATCATGGGAATCCTAACCCCAACACATTACTTTACATGTATAAATCCTAATCAAGCTTTTCTTTTCTTATTTGGCTATTCTCTATTTAAATGTTTTCTTCACTATATATTCAGAAGAGTCTTGCTTCATGAATTCTACATTTCTTGAAATCTTTCTTAAAATCAAAATATTTGATTTGTTTTTGATGAATGTGGTATCATTTTTCAATGTATTCATTTAAGTCTCTGATAGTTTTTTCTTCTTCAAATATGCAAATATATTTCATGATTGTTGTTTTTTACTGTCTTTTTTTCTTCTACATTTTTCTATTCTACCATGTTTATTATATCTCCCTTTGCAATGTGTTATAGTATTATTTCTCTGTTGTTGTTTGGTTTTCTTTCTGTGTCTCTGTAATGGTATGCTTTAGCATCCCTTATAAATGTATGTTTTTAAATTCTTTCCTAAGTCCAGGAATCTCAGAATTCCTTTCTGTTTTCCATTTTTTTTTCATGAGTCACTGAGGGTTGATTTCATGGTCTTTAAACACAGGGGCTTTATTTTATGTATTTGTGTTTTAAATATCTTTTGTAGGAAATTTCCTTCCATTTTTTTCAGTGTGATTTCTATGTATTTCTTCTTAATATTGAAGTCACTGATATAATTCATAATAAAATATTAGTGGAAAGGAAAACAAAGCTAGGGGATATAATTAAAAAGCTATTATTTACAAATAAAAACCTTTAACATATACATGAATTTATCATATAAAGTTCACAATAATATAACTTTATACTTATCCTAGAAATGAAATAATTGCTGCATAATACATTTGAATTGAAGAAATTCATAGTTCGTGTACTAGGATTAAATTTACTTTTAACATTTTTATTTTACCCATGTTAAAAAAAAACAAAGAAAATCAGTATCTAATATTTTCATTTTTCAAGTTCACTTGAAATACTTATTCATTAGTTCTAAGATTCTTAAATTCATCAGAGAGTAAATTAAATATAATTGGAGTGCATGGCAGGGAAAAAATCACATAAGAAAGAAAAGAAAACAAAATATAAAGTACTCAGTACTTACTTGGAAGGACTGGTTTGCCGGTATACAGAATAAATAGTAGACTATAATTTCTTTCAAAATGGCAAATGTCTTTGTGAAGGAGACAATTCTTTGTAGTGATTAAAATACTGGTCTTTGTTGTCAAGCATGAATTTGAAGCCCTTAGAACCCTTAACGTGAGCTTGGATGTGCTTAATTGTTCTGTGTTTCAAATTTCTTAGCTATGAATAAAGAGCAATTGATGTATCTATGTCCTAGTGTTTGTGCAATTATTAAAATATGGGTCCCTATTTATTCACAGCGATAAATGTCATAATCATTGTCATTAATGTTTTTGTATACTTAGTAAGGAAAGTAATTAGCTTGCACTAAAGCAAGATAAATGATAAAGAGGTGGAGATGGAGACAGTGGAAAAAACAGAACATTAGAAAAATGTGATGTCAATGAGTAAGAAAGAAGGCAATATGCAGAAGCCTAATGAGGGCTGTGCTAGTCCATTGTCTTTGACTCGTATTATTTGCTCAAAAATCTAAAACAGAGGTTTTTGATACTTTGAATAATGAAGACTAGTTAAATTAGCAGATAGCTCCTCTAAATTTGTACACTATTAGTTCAGTATACTAAAGAATGATATTTAACAGACAGCCAGGGCTACACAGAGAAACCTTGTCTAGAAAAACCAAACAACAACAATAAAAAAAGAATGCTCTTTGACAATTTGTTGATCAAAAAAGGGTTGAAATCACAAGGGAAAAATCACAAATGTTTAAATGAAAATAATTAGCATATATAAAGAAAAGTTTTGCATGAGATTATGTAGCCTAACATTTTATCCCAGGCTTATATTATATGTTACAGGAAATTATAGACTGCAAGTTTGGCAAAGAGAGTTTCTGAGTGTGTAGGTACATGTCTGGCTCGGCAAGCTGTTGTTTCCAGTTTCTGTATTCTCTTCAGGTAGCATCCTATAGTAACACACCCTGCTTCTCTGGGTTTCTGATTGGTGCTCATAAAGAGAAGAGCATCAGAATACTGAAGGAAAGGACCCAGTGCGCCTGTCTCAGGGTTTCTATTGCTGTGAAAAGACACCAGTGAAATAGAAATTTCTAGTTGTGTCATGTAATGCAGACTCACGTGGTGTTTTGCTGAGGCAAGAACCATGGGAGGTCACATGATGTTTGTAGAGCGTATAAATGGACAACAACAGACAGTGATGGGATATCTGTATAATTAGCTGTGTGTATAATTTGTTGGTCTCCTATCTTCACTGATCTTTACTTTGTTGAGAGAGGCACAGCAGACAATCCCTGGCATTCTGCCTGGTCCTGGTCTCTCCTTGACTTATTCTGATTCGATTCAGCAGTGGTCTGGCAGTTTCTCCTACATTGGGCCACTGTCCCTGATTTGTATTTTGTGACCCTTTTGAACAAGACTGTTGGTATACTGACACTACTGAACTGGACTGCTGATATCCTGACAACAGATATCAGAATTGCCCAAACAACTACTTCTAAACAGGTCCTCAGCCTCTTGTCCTATTTAACATCTTTCCCTGTCCTCCTACCTTTGTACTCTCAGCTAGGAGAGGAGGAGTTAAAGCCTTCGGGAACCCTTATTGAAGTAGGTTTTGAAAAATCTAAGTTTATACATCATGGCCAAATCTTATAAAAAGAAAACATTTGATTGGGGTTGCTTATAGGTCAGAAATTATATTGTCATGGTAGAAAACATGGCAGCATACAAATAGATATGGTGCTAGAGCATTTTACATCCAGACCTGCGGGTAGCAGTGACAGAGAGAGCAACTGGGGCAGATTTGAGTAGTTGGAACCTCAAGGCCCATCCCTAATGACCCATTTCCTCTAACAGGGCCACAACTATTCCAAAAAGGACATACCTCATAATATTACAATTACCTTTGGGCCTATTGGGGCCATTTTCATCCAAACCACTATTAGGCCTTTGTTAGGTATTAGTTTGGATCATTCCCTGTAATTTTCTCTAAGACTTTCTATAGCCTCTAGAAGGTTTACTTATCTTCCTTTGAAGATACTCCAATTCAAACCATGGTGACACTGTTACTGGGTATAGCAATGTTTCATTCTGACCCTAGTTTGTCTGTACAATGCTTATCAATCTTTTATTCTCCTCACCTCCAATTTTAAAATCCGATCTACTTAGATCCTGGTAAACTCAAGTGCCAACCTGAGATCCATAGATCTGGAAGGTTATACTCAAACATATATAACAATGTAACTGTGTGTTTAAAGTCTCTTGACATCCGTTATTTTGTTCCTTTTTCCCAAGTTCTTTTATCTTAATGTATGGAATATTTTGTAGCAGTTTCAAGCTTACAGAAAAAAATAGATAAAAAAATATAGAAATTCATTCACAAGTCTCCCATTCCTGTCACCAATTTATCTTAATTAACCATTTAGCATCTCCATTAAAACTGATTTATCAACATTATTATTTATCATTACTAGATAGTATAGTTTTTATTAGGACATTTTATGTGATGTGTTTTACATGAGATCTTTTTTCCTAAACCTTTTCTATATAAAAATATTGTATAAAAATTATCAGATGCTATGTAATATTTAAATGCTGGGAAAAGGTAGTAAATCAAGACACGATGGTCTTAAAGAGCTTAAAACAGTGAAAAAGACACACTATTCCCTGAACACTATCATGACACCTTCTGGCCAAAGGCTCTCTGCTTTGTTTCTCTCTTAATGGTCTGTGAGGTTAGGTGCAGAAATATCCAATTTAGACCTCTTCCTATCTATCCCCAGCCAGTTGGGTCCCCCTTGGTCACAGCTAACAGGGGTGAGCAATGTGATGTTCCCTGAGATTCATGGTCAAGCCCACAGCTCTGTCTGCCTCTATGCAGAATCTTGCTGATATCAGGAACATCCAGCCAACATTAGGGACAACCAGGTAGCTGAGATAGGAGAAGCAAGATTTCAAGACCCTTATGTTGTACACAGCAAGACACTGTCACAAACAAGCTGAAAGTATATATAGATTTTACAATATTGGACTTATTTCTCCAATTACCAAATTAGAGAGATCATTGGATGACAATCAACAAATTACTAATTCCTAATATTTTTGGATATGTTGGTAATATTAATTTTCATATTAAGATATTAAGAAAAGGTAATTGTCACTTCCTGTTGTTTTTGTTGTAAGAGATGGAATTAGATTTGTGTGGATTTGTTGACAGATTACTTTCTTACTTCTTCTAGGGTGTAGTTTTGCTCCTTATATTGATGTTTTCCCTCTATTATCCTTTGTAGGGTTGGATTTATGGAAAGATATTGTATAAATTTCGTTTTGTCATGGAATACCTTCTTTTCTCCATCTATGATAATTGAGAGTTTTGCTGGGTATAGTAGCTGGGGCTGGCATTTGTATTCTTGAAGGGTCTGTATGACATCTGCCCAAAATCTTACATTATACTATGGTTTTCAGAACAACTTATATATTTCAAAAGTATTTATATGCCCAAGGGAGACACAGATTTGGGAGGTGTCTTGTAGGAAAGAGAACAACAAAGAGTGAGACTGAATGTTTTGCTTGACATTTGTAGCTCTTGTATCAGTTTGAAGAAGAAGACTTTATAAGTTACTCTTTCTCTGAGATGAATGCTTTTCCAAATTATCACAGCCAATGAACCAGATTCATACCCACACCTAATGTCTGTGCCACCTTCCAAGCAGAACCATTGTTCATTGAGACAGTTGGTGAATGACTTTATGGATAGACTATCTTAATACATACACCATTTCTTAAATGAATGTAACCTGTTCTCTGTGGCCTGAGAATAAAGTCACTCACTCAAGTCAAATAGTTTTGAACATAGCAGGAAATTTGTATCCAAAAATCATGCCTACAATTCATTTCTTGGCACAGCAAAGGCTACCATCAATATGATAAAATGTCAGCTGAAATAATGGGAAAAAATCTATACTAACCTTACATCTTATAGAGAACTAATATCCAAAATATATAAAGAAAGTAAAAATGTATACACGAACCAACCAAATAACCTAATTAAAAATGGTGTGCAGAGCTAAACAGAAAGAAAACACAACAGAGGAATCTCTAAGAATCACTTCAAAAAACTTTCTTCCTTAGTCATCAGTGTTATGCAAATCAAAAGTACTGAGATTCCATCTTAGAACAGTCAGAAGAGCTAAGATCGAAAACACGAGTTACCTCTCATGCTGGTGAGGGTGTGGAGTGAAGGGAACACTCCTCCACTACTCTCATGCTGGGGAGAATGCAAACTTGTGCTGTTCCAATAAGGTGGAGGGGGGCCTGGGTTGTGGCCCAGGCCCGGCCTGCTGTGGCTCTCTCTCTCCCTGGGGGAAGGGGGCCCTGGTGCTGAGGCCCAGGTCTCTCTCCCTCCTAGGGCTGGCTGGGGGCCTGGGTGGTAAGGCCCAGGTCTCTCTCTCTCTCCTCCTGGGCTGGCTGCTTGCTGCACGGCACCTTAATTAAAAAGGAGGCAATGTATGAATGAGTTATTTTATTGTAGGAAGGGGAAATATGCTAGTTGAGTGGAGAAAAGGAAAGGAGAGGAAGGAGAGAGAGAGAGAGAGAGAGAGAGAGAGAGAGAGAGAGAGAGAGAGAGAGAGAGAGAGAGAGAGGAGAGAGAGAGGGGAAGCAAGAGAGAGAGAGAGGGGAGGCAAGAGAGAGAAGGGGAAGGGAAGGGAACTTGTACAACCACTCTGGAAATCAATGTGTATGTTTCTCAGAAAATTGGGAATAGTTTTACCACAAGACACAGCTATACTACTCCTGGGCATATACCCAATATTCTCTACCATGCCGCAAAGATACTTGCTGATCTATGTTCATAGCAGCTTTATTTGTAATAGCCAGAAACTGGAAACAACCTAGGTGTCTCACAACTGAAAAATGGATAAAGAAAATGTGGTTCCATTACACAATGGAGCACTATTCAGCTATTAAAAGCAAGAACATCATAAAATTTACTGGCAAAGTGATGGATCTAGAAAATATTCTGAGAGACATAACCCAGAAGCAGAAATACAAACATGGTTTGTTCACAATTATAAGTGGACAACAGCCATAAAGTACAGGATAACAATGCTAAAATCCACTAACACAAGAAACTAAATTATAATCTAGGCCCAAGGGAGGATACTTGAATCCTCAGAATGGGAAATAAAATAGACATTGGAAGTGGATGGAGGGAGGAACTCTGTGGGATAGGGTATAAGGATTGGAAAGGGGATGGTGATCAGGTGTGGTGAGAGATGTAGCAGGATAGAGTTAGATTGGAGAGAGAGAGAGAGAGAGAGAGAGAGAGAGAGAGAGAGAGAGAGAGAGATTTGAAATCTGTGGGGGGTATCTCTATGACTAGCCTGAGACTTGGGATAGATGAGTATTCTGAGAGTCTATGTGGTGACCCTAGTTGAGATTCCTAGCAGCTGAGATGTAGAGACTGAACTGGTTACCACCTGTTTTCCAATGTGGAGAGGGGACATCACACCATTCACAAAACCTTCCACCCAAAATTGTGCTACCTATAAATCTGCATGTATAACGATGGAGCAGACATTGAGAGAATGGTCAACCAGTGACTGATCCAAATTTAGACCCTTGTGAGAGAGCTAACCTCTGACACTACTGATGATACTCCACTCTGCTTACATATAGTAGGCTGGAATAACTGTCTCCTGAGAGGCTTCATCCAGCAGCTGATGGAAACAGATACAGAGACCTGCAGCCTAACATCAGGTGGAGTTCAGGGAGTCTTTGGGAAGAGTGGAGGAAAGTCAACTAGTTTGGGTATATGGGGCTCCACAGAGATTGCACCACAAACCAAAGAGCATGCAAGAACTGTACCTAGACTGCCTACACATTTATAGCCGATGTACAGCTTGTTCCTGATGTGGATTCTCTAACAATTAGAGTAGGGGCTCTCTTTGATTCTCTTACCTGCTATTGGATGGCCTTTACATATTTTGAGTGCCTTTTTGTTCCTAATTGCAAATGATGTGTTTAGTCTTGCTGGGACTTGATGTCCCAGGGCTGAATGATAAGAATGGAACCAGGAAGGGGAGTGGATAAAAATGGGGAGGGTTTTCTCAGAGTGGAACCGTGAAGAGAGGAGGAATTGTGATTGGAAAGTAGAGTGAATATATTAATTACTTAATGAAAAAAAAAAGAGAGAGAGAGAGACCCTGAATCTGAAAGAGATCAAAGAGCAGGTATATGGAGTGTTTGGAAGGAGGGAAATGAGAAATGAATGATGTAACTTATTATAATCTTAAAAAATAAAAGCAATAATAATAAGAAAAGAAAGTGTATGTTGCTGATAACCATCACAAACAAAATTTGGCTTTATTTTCAATTTCTTGATAAAATTAATTCTTTTACAAAATACATGGCTTTTAAGTAACTATGAAAACATACATATTTTCTTAGCATTGTAACTCCATTATGCTTTTGCAATTATAGATTTGAATACACTGGATATGAAACCTACAAACAATTGGTACTCAATAACTAGCTTTACCAAATGCTTGCATTCTAATAAAAAAATAGGCTCATGTACGCTAGATATTGAATTAAATACACTTTATACCTGCTGTGAGAAAGTCTTTTCTTTTTTCTCAACTATTTAAAATATTAAATCCATCTTGACTGTGAACCATATAGCAGGCAAATGTCTGGGGTAATCTCATGGGTCACATAGTTTGCCGTTTCCCGTATAAATAATTAACTTCAAGATCTCAAGCCCTTTATTCATTAAAAGGAAAGGGGAGATGAAATATAACTTGAAATATTCTCATTTCTCAAAAAGTTTTAATGAATTTTATATTATGCACAAATACTATGGTGGTATTTTATTGTAGGTATTCATAAAATTACAAACTATGGTATTGAATGTTAAAAGAAAGATTCTCCAATAATGAAACTAAAAGCAATCAAGTATTCTTTGCACTCACACATCTTCTCATGGCTGCAGGGGATGGAAGCATCACATCTCCTAGGTCTGGAGTTATACACAGCTAGAAGCTGTAAGATGCAGGCGCTGAGAATCAGACCCAGTTTTTTCTGAGCAATACATGCTCTTAACCACTAGCTTTCCAAACTTAACCTTATATATTTTTTTCTTCTTTCAAGTTTTTTGTTTTAAAGAAGAATATTTTCAGTGAAAGAGGTCACTGATTTAAAAAAGTTTCAGTTTTGTTTAAGTCACAAGGACAGCTTTGTTCGTAAATATTATTAATATGGGTTACCTTAGTGACATAAACAAACTACTTTCTAACTGGAATTTTTTTTTTCTCTGTAGTACATTTAAATCTTTGTTCACTTCACACAAAATGAGCTTTGCTTTGGCAGAATACAATTAATACGGCAAAATATAAAAGCAATTTTTTAAAAAAACTTTCAGTTATATTGTACATAGTTCTTCACATATTATTTCACCAGATTATTTGAGACGGACTTGTGGCTCATGACCATAAAATTCTAGATTAATTTCCTTTCTGACATTTGGCAGAAGTCATTGGACTTAGAGTGAAAAATCACTATTGCCTTCGAAGTAGACGCTTTGAAAAGTTTTAAGATAGCCAAGAGACAATCATTTAGTGTCTTCTTACATATTTCTACTTTTCTTTATTAGAGTAATATGAGAGTTATCTATAGTGAGGCTCCTGGTGATCTAACTAACACACTTTCATTTTTAAAGAAACTAGTAGTTTCTTTAAACTACCACTATAACACATACTACCACTTTTCTAAATGAAAGCATCCCAATTAGCAAATGCTTTTGGTCTGCTAAATGGGATTCTTGAGGCTCTAATAACATTTGTAAAGTTGGTTCAAGACTGTGCTAATTGGAAAGTTAGAATGATGGTCAATTTGCTGTTATAAGTGAATTTTCTACTATAGAACCAACATATTTCTAAGCCTCTCAGCAGGTTTTTCATAGAAATGATGCTTCTTCCATTCCATACAGATGATCAATAATTACCTCAGGTGGGAATATGTAACTGTGTGTGCAGAAAGAATTTTTTTTTTAAATCTTTGTAGGTTCTTGAGGTCTCAAAGCAATAGCCTGAGGAACAAAGATTCCCAACAGGAGAGACTGGGCTCCACCCTCAAAGAGAAGGGCTGAAAGTCAGAAAAATAATAAGAGATGCAATGATGTTTTAAGATCTGGTGTGGGAAGCCCCATACCAATATCTGTGTATTTAGTTGTTTGTTCTAACTGAGTCTTTTTATATTCTTTTAGATAATGTACTTTTAGTTTGAATTTTCATTCATGTGAATATTGTGTCGTTGCTGAGTAAAATATACTTCAATTTTTAATGCATATTTTCAGAATATTGCATGTTCTTTTTTGATATGAAAGAAATATGTTCAAGATAATAACAGAACTACTGTCCCTTCAGCAGAATTTATAGGGACTGTACCCTAATTTTATTAGAAGATACAGCTTATATGGCTTTTCTAATATTTCTGTGACTACAAAATATAAAATAATAGAGTATTTTATTTCAAATGCTGGTTATACACTCTAACTAGAAACACAATGTGAAAACATATCTACAAAAATAGAATAATCCATGAGATTGCATTTAGATTTCTCCATTGGATTGTAAATGGGGGGAATTGGGAATGACTTCTTTTAGTGATCACATTTTAATGTGAAAGTACGCTTCAGGCCTGTGCCACATTGAGTGGCAATTAGAATGTAACACAAAATTCATGTCATGATATTCTGCTGTTGGCTACAACATTTCTTGTGTGAGTCTTGAAATAATTCATTTGTACTTTTAGTGTATAACTAAAAGCCATGGAGAAAGGTGATTACTGAACCAAAGTACAATATATCAAAGACCACAGAAATAAAAATTTGGAGTTAATTTCAAAGTGTGGTTGATCCATCGTCACTAATGACTTACTTATCAACATAGCATATGAAAGCTTATGCTTCTCCCAAGAAACAAGGGAAGAGTCCTGAGTGTGTCAGGCTTTCAGCATACTGATGATCTTCACTAAACTGTCAATGGATTCCAAAATAGGAACAACACATGCTGTGAATGTTTACTCATAGTCAATGTTAGTGCATAAACATGGGAATTCATCAGTTGGAAAAATATATAAACAAAATGAGAAGTTGCTCCCCTTACCACAAAACATATTAGCATCGTATTTCTTTATTTTAATTTCTTGACAAATGTTAATACTTTGCAATATTGAATAAAATTAAATAAATGTATGAAAATATTCTGTAGTAAATGCTTACAAAATTATTTGACCAACTTTCTAATCACTACTGATATGTACTAGATTTCAAAACACAGAAAAGAAAAAAATTACCTAGAAATTTCATAAATTTAAGTGTATATAGAACAACTACAAATGCTGACTAGCCTTAACAAAAATTTACTCTTAAAAAACAAGTGAAAGGTTTTCTAAGACAGGACCAGACTGGAGGCACAGGCCTCAGGAACTGCAGGGGAGTTGTAGGGCTGCAGGGACAGGATCCTCTCAGCTTCTGAGTGACAGAGCTGGATCAGTGACCATCTCTGCCCCTTCCCTGCTAGTGGAGGGCCTGCCTCCAGGGCAGGCTTCAGTCCAGAGACTCAGGTGAGATCTGCCATTCTCTTTCCAGTGACTTTCTAAGGCAGGGCCAGCTGGGCGTCACAGGCCTCAGGAGTAGTAGGGGAGTTCCAGGGCAGAAACAACAAGACAAGCTCTAGTCAGAGACACCAAGAACACCTAACACTAGAGATCAAGAGATGGCGAAAGGCAAATGCAAGAATCCTACCAACAGAAACCAAAACTGCTTGGCTTCATCAGAACCTAGTACTCCCACTGGAGTAAGGCTGGATATCCCAAAACACCAGAAAAGCAAGATTTGGATCTGAAAACATAAATCACAATGATGATAGAGGAACTTAAGAAGGACATGAATAACTCCCTTAAAGAAATACAGGAGAACAAGGATAAAGAGGTACAAGTCCTTAAAGAGGAAACAAAAAAATCCCAGAAAGAATTACAGGAGATCACAAGTAAACAAGTAGAAGCACTTAAAGGACAAACCCAAAATCCCTTAAGGAATTGCAGGAAAACACAAAAAAAAAAAAAAAAACAGGTGAAGGAATTGAGTAAAATCATTCAGGACATAAAAATGGAAGTAGAAACAATAAAGAAATCACAAAAAGAGACAACCCTGGAGTTAGAAATCTTAGGAAAAAAGTCAGGAAACATAGATGCAAGCATTACCAACAGAATACAAGAGGTAGAAGAATCTCAGGGTCAGAAGATAACATGGACAACATTGAAAGAACAGTAAAAGAAAATGCAAAATGCAAAAAGACCCTAACCCAAAACATCCAGGAAATCCAGGATGCAATGAGAAGACCAAATCTAAGAATAATAGGTATAGAAGAGAGTGAAGACCTCCAACTTAAAGGGTCAGTAAATATCTTCAACAAAATTATAGAAGAAAACTTCCCTAACTTAAAGAAAGAGTTGCCTATCAACATACAAGAAGCCTATAGAACTCCAAATAGACTGGACCAGAAAAGAAATTCCTCCCGCCACATAATAGTCAAAACAACAAATGCACAAAACAAAGAAAGAATACTAAAAGCAGTAAGGGAAAAAGGTCAAGTAACATATAAAGGCAGGCCTATCAGAATTACACCAGACTTCTCACCAGAGACTATGAAAGCTAGAAGATCCTGGGCAGATGTCACGCAGACCCTAAGAGAACACAAATGCCAGACTAGACTTCTATACCCAGCAAAACTCTCAATCACCATAGATGGAGAAACCAAAGTATTCCATGACAAAACCAAATTCACACACTATGTTTCCACAAATCCAGCCCTTCAAAGGGTAATAAATGGAAAACTCCAACACAAGGAAGGGAACTACATCCCTGAAAAAGCAAAAATGTAATCTTCCAACAAAATTAAAAGAAGATAGAGACATGAACGGAATGCCAGCTCTAACTTAAAACTAACAGGAAGCAACAATTACTTTTCCTTAATATCTATTAACATCAATGGACTCAATTCACCAATAAAAAGACATAGACTATCAGATTGGGTACATAAACAGGACCCAACATATTGCAGCATACAGGAAACACACCTCAGTGACAAAAGCAGACAATACCTCAGAATAAAAGGATGGAAAACAATTCTCCAAGCCAATGGTCCAAAGAAAAAAGTTGGAGTAGCCATTCTAATATCGAATAAAATCAACTTTCACCCTAAAGTGATCAAAAAAGATAAGGAGGGACACTTCATATTCATCAAAGGTATGATCTACCAAAATGAACTCTCAATTCTGAACCACTATGATCCAAATGCAAGGGCATCTACATTCATAAAAGAAACTTTACTAAAGCTCAAAGCACACATTACAACGCACACAATAGTAGTGGGAGATTTCAACACACCACTCTCTGCAATGGACAGATCCTGGAAACAGAAACTAAACAAGGACACAATGAGACTAACAGAAGTTATTAAACAGATGGATTTAACAGATATCTATAGAACATTTTATCCTAAAACAAAAGGATATACCTTCTTTTCAGAACCTCATGGTACCTTCTCCAAAATTGACCATATTATTGGTCACCAATCAGGCTTCCACAGATACAAGAAGATTGAAATAATTCCTTGTATCCTATCAGATCACCATGGTCTAAGGCTGCTCCTCAATAACAACATAAACAATAGAATGCCCACATACACATGGAAGCTTAACAACACTCTACTCAATGATAACTTGGTCAGGGAAGAAATAAAGAAAGAAATTAAAGACTTTCTAGAGTTTAATGAAAATGAAGCCAGAACATACCCAAACCTATGGGACAAAATGAAATCAGTTTAAGAGTAAAACTCATAGTTTTAAGTTCCTCCAAAATGAAACTGGAGAGAGAATGCACCAGCAATTTGACAGCACAAGTGAAAACGTTACAACAAAAAGAAGTAAATTCACCCAAGAGGAGTCAAAGGGAGGAAATAATCAAACTCAGGGCTGAAATCAACCAACTAGAAAGAAAAACAACTATACAAAGAATCAACCAAACCAGGAGCTGGTTCTTTGAGAAAGTCAAAAAAATAGACAAACCCTTAGCCAGACTAACTAAAGGACACAGAGATAGTTTACTAATTAACAAGATCAGAAATGAAAAGAGAGACATAACAACAGACACTAAGGAAATCCAAAATATCATCAAATCCTACTACAAAAGCATATATTCAACAAAACTGGAAAACCTGGATGAAATGGACAATTTTCTAGACAGACACCAGGTACCAAAGTTAAATCAATGCCAGATCAACGATCTAAACAGTCCCATATCTGCTAATGAAATAGAAACCATCACTGATAGTCTCCCAACCAAAAAAAGCCCAGGATCAGATGGTTTTAGTGCAGAGTTTTATCAAACCTTCAAAGAAGACCTAATACCAACACTCCTCAATCATTCAACAAAATAGAAACTGAAGGTACTCTACCCAATTCGTTCTATGAAGCCACAATTACTCTTGTACCTAAACCACACAAAGATCTAACAAAGAAAAAAATTTCAGACCAATTTCCCTTATGAATATCGATGCAAAAATACTCAACAAAATTCTTGCAAACCGAATCAAAGAACACATCAAAACGATCATTCACCATGATCAAGTAGGCTTTATCCCAGGGATGCAGGGATGGTTCAATATACGGAAATCCATCAACGTAATTCACTACATAAACAAACTCAAAGAAAAAAAACCATATGATCATCTCACTAGATGCTGAGAACGCATTTGACAAAATCCAACATCCCTTCATGATAAAAGTCTTGGAAAGATCAGGAATTCAAGGCCCATACTTGAACATAGTAAAAGCAATATACAGAAATCCAGTAGCCAACATCAAACTAAATGGAGAGAAACTTGAAGCAATCCC
>JADRCD010169073.1:0-11868 GCA_019843815.1 Montemys delectorum | reverse complement strand
GCATTTGACAAAATCCAACATCCCTTCATGATAAAAGTCTTGGAAAGATCAGGAATTCAAGGCCCATACTTGAACATAGTAAAAGCAATATACAGAAATCCAGTAGCCAACATCAAACTAAATGGAGAGAAACTTGAAGCAATCCCACTAAAATCAGGCACTAGACAAGGCTGCCCACTCTCTCCCTACCAATTCAATATTGTATTTGAAGTTCTAGCCAGAGCAATTAGACAACAATAGTAGATCAAAAGGATACGAATTGGAAAGGAAGAAGTCAAATTATCACTATTTGATGATGATATGATAGTATACTTAAGTGACCCCAAAAATTCTACCAAAGAGCTCCTAAACCTGATAAACAACTTCAGCAAAGTAGCTGGATATAAAATTAACTCAAACAAATCAGAGGTCTTCCTCTATACAAAGGATAAACAGGCAGAGAAAGAAATTAGGGAAACAATACCCTTCGCAATAGTTTCAAATAATATAAAATACCTTGGTGTAACTCTATCTAAGCAAGTAAAAGATCTGTTTGACAAGAACTTCAAGTCTCTGAAGAAGGAAATCGAAGAAGATCTCAGAAGATGGAAAGATCTCCCATGCTCAAGGATTGGCAGGATTAATATAGTAAAAATGGCCATCTTACCAAAGACAATCTACAGATTCAATGCAATCCCGATCAAAATACCTACTCAATTCTTCACAGACTTAGAAAGAGCAATTTTAAAATTCATCTGGAATAACAAAAGACCCAGGATAGCCAAAACTACTCTCAATAACAAAGGAACCTCTGGTAGAATCACAATCCCGGACATTAAGCTGTACTACAGAGCAATTGTGATAAAAACTGCATGGTATTGGTACAGTGACAGGCAGGTAGATCAATGGAACAGAATTGAAGACCCAGAAATGAACCCATGCACCTATGGTCATTTGATCTTTGACAAAGGAACTAAAACCATATAGTGGAAAAAAGGCAGCATTTTCAACAGATGGTGCCTGCTCAACTGGTGGTCAACATGTAGAAAAATGCAAATCGACCCATTCCTTTCTGCTTGTACAAAGCTCAAGTCTAAGTGGATCAGGGTCCTCTACATCAAACCACATACATTGAAACTAATAGAAAATATAGTGGGGAAGGACGTTGAGCAAATAGGCACAGGAGAAAATTTTCTGAAGAGAACATCAATAGCTTCTGCTCTAAGATCAAGAATTGACAAATGGGACATCTTAAAATTGCAAAGTTTCTGTAAGGCAAAAGACACTGTCAATAGGACAAAACGGCAACCAACAAATTGGGAAAATATCTTTACCAACTCTATATCTGATAGAGGGCTAATATCCAATGTATACAAAGAAGTCAAGAACTTAGTCTCCAGAGAACCAAATAACCCTATTAAAAAATGGGGTACAGAGCTAAACAAAGAATTCTCAACTGATGAACACCAAATGGCTGAGAAGCACCTAAAGAAATGTTCAACATCCTTAGTCATCAGGGAAATGCAAATCAAAACAACTCTGAGATTCCACTTCACACCTGTCAGATTGGCTAGAATAAAAGACTCAGGTGACAGCAGATGCTGGAGAGGTTGTGGAAAAAGAAGAACACTACTTCATTGCTGGTGGGATTACAAACTTGTACAACCACTCTGAAAATCACTGTGGCAGTTCCTCCAGAAATTGGACATAGTTCTACCAGAGGACCCAGCTATACCACTCCTGGGCATATACCCTGAAAGACACATGCTCCACCATGTTCATAGCAGCCTTATTTATAATAGCCAGAAACTGGAAACAATCCAGATGTCTCTCAACAGCGGAGTGGATACAGAAACTGTGATACATCTACACAATGGAGTACTACTCAGCTATTAAAAACAATGAATTTATGAAATTCTTAGGGAAATGGATGGATCTGGAGAGTATCATCCTGAGTGAGGTAACCCAATCACAAAAGAACACACATGGTATGCATTCTCTAATAAGTGGTTATTAGCCCAGAAGTTTGGAATACAGGAAGAACAACCCATAAACCACAAGAAACTTAAGAAGAAGGAAGACCAAAAGATGGACATTTCATTCCTTCTTAAAAGGGGGAACCAAATACCCACAGAAGGAGTGGCAGCGATTAACTATGGAGCAGAGACTGAAGGAAGGACAAGCCAGCCTAAATATAGCTATCTCCTGAGAGACTCTGACAATACCTGACTAATACAGATGTAGAGGCTCACAGCCATTCATTGAACTGAGTACAAGGTCCCCAATGAAGGAGTTAGAGAAAGGATCTATGGAACTGAAGGTTTTGTAGCCCCTTAGGACGAACAACAATATGAAATGACTAGTACCTTCAGAGCTCCCAGGGACCCAACCACCAATCAAGGACTATACATGGTGGGACTGAATGTTCTGGGAGCATGTGTATAGTAGAGGATTGCAAATTCGATCATCAATAGGAGGAAAGGACCTCGGCCTTGTGAAGGTTTTGTGTCCCAATGTAGGGGAATGCCAGGGCCAATAAGTGGGAGAGGGTGGGGTGGCAGGCATGGGTAGGGGGGAGGCAACAGGGGTTTGTTCTTGTTGTCTTTGTTTGTTTGTTTGTTTGTTTTTTGGAGGGGAACCTGGGAAGGAGAAATTTATATATAAATAAAGAAAATATCTAATAAAAAAAAAGTGAAAGAAAATTTAGAAAAAAAAATACTAATTATTTCCAATAGGGAAAGCATGTATTTTCTTTACATGATATTCTGAAAAAACATATATATATGTCATATAAAAATATATATTACTAAAGTTTGTATAAATATATATAATAAAATACAAATGTATATTTTATATGTATCTATTACTAAAGTTTGTATAACTATGTACAATAAAACACAAATGTATATTATATATACATAATTATACATATATGTGTACATATAAAATATATTTTATATGTATGTATATAATATACATTTGTATTAAATATACACTTTATTAACACATATTTTTATATCATATTTTTAGAATATATGTATACATGAAGTAATTATCAATTAGTTTCTATTCAGAAAATTATAGAAGTTAATTCAGTATTTCATATTCTGATATAACAATCTATTCTGATTACATTTAACATGTAGGTATGTTAGCAGAATACTAATACATTATATACATATAGTCATACATATGTATGTAAAAGATAAATAAGCATAACCAAATAATAAAATGAATTATCTTAGTTTTCTCACTGTGTCACAATATAAGTAATAAAGTTAAAATATAAAATTTTCAGTCTTAGTTGATCTATCAAAACAAAGAAAAACTGCACATGATGCTTAGATACTAAACTAAAGCAATGGCTCCTCAGTGGAGGCATTCCAAGTCTGTAAAAGCGGTTCTCTTCCCTTCTATCTATAGAAGGACTAAAAGCTGTGAAATCCAAGTAGAGAACACTTTCAAAGTTTTGTCTTCCTCCTTCTTTTCACAAATGGATAATAACAATTCTCTCTTCCTTTACATAAATATGCAGGCCATGTTAAGACAACAGCATTGACAGCCTCTTCTGTGTGCCCTTAAGTTGAAAGGATGCTAGGATACGTGGTAATTCTTACCATGAAATACTTAACCTTTAAAATGAAGATGTGTGTCATTGTGTAAACATGGGAATGGTTCATTTTTTAAGTCTTAAGTTACTGGAATGTTAATGATCTGTCATGTGCTTTTCCTATTGCTGTGGTTAAAACATCATGATGATGACAACTCACAAAAGGAGTGGTTTACATGGACTTAGTTTCCCATCGGAGTAAGAGTCCATCAGGATTGCAAAGCATGACAGCAAGCATCCAATAGAGTAACTAGAGCAGGAAGCCACGAGCTCACATCTCCAACCTCTTCAAGTAGAGAGTGAACTAGAATTAAGCTAAGTGAGGTCACTTAACTCTCAAAGCCTGCCCCCAGGGACATACTTCCTCCAGTAAGGCCAAACCTTCTAAACTTTTTCATGAATTGACACCATCTACTGAGCTACACTTCAAATATCTGAATGTATGGGGGACATTCAGGCTGAAGGAAAGGTCATCTAAAGACTCCCACCATGCGATCCATCTCATATGCAGAAACCGACACTATTGCTGATGCCAAGAAGCACTTGCTGACAGGAGCCTGGTATGGCTATTCCCTGAGAGTTTCTACCTGCACCTGACCAATGCAGATGCAGATACTCACAGCTAACCATCTGACTGAGCCTGCGGACCCCAACAGAATAGTTAGGGGAAGGATTGCAAGAGCTGAAGGGCATTTAGGCTCATCTTAAAGAATATTTTTATCTTAAAAGGTCTCTACTTAAAAGTCTGGAGGGTATATTTCTGGATGCTTGAGTACTGAATATATAGGGAAAAAAACAAAAAGAAAAAAAAAACAAACTAAAAATTCAGTCAACCATATATAAAGGATATTCTAACTGTATCAGAATTTGAAATCAAAGTCTATCAGTTTTCCATTTCCCATTGAAAGAGTAGCAGCATCAGAAATTCTCTTACAGTCAGATAATAAACATTCATTATGTCATTATTTCTCCCTCTCCCAATCCCCCAACTCCAGCCAAGAGTAGTTCAAACTTAGCTATTGCTCTGAAGAGAAGTGAATGAGGAGAAAGAAGCAGATTTTTTCCCCATCTGTAGATGTTTAGATTTGAGGTTAGAGCAGAAATTCAGAAGGAATTTTAAGCTAAATTAAAACATTTTTATAGAAGATAAAAACTATAGAAATGAAATTCTGCTTGTGATTGACAGTGACAGAGACCTGCATAAAATTTCACTGAAGAGCCAAAATGAAAAAAAATATATATTGTATCATACAAAAATAAGACTGTTGTGTGCTCATTCTTAACTACATGGTAGTTAACAATGCAATATGCTGTGCATCAGATGGGAGAGCAAAGACCCTAGAGAGTGTCTGAGGGTAGTCTGAAGGGAGATCTTATGATGTTAATACAATATTGTGGAATAAATATAGCCTTGGCTATGAGTTTAGATCACATCTCTGTTGTTATCCAGAGCAAGCCAATGCTTGTATCACATAACTACTCAGTGAGTGTGTAACTACTCATTTTTATAATGTGTTGCAGACATCAAGTATAATGCAGCCAGCTCCACCGCTTCCCTTATAGTATATTCCATCCATCCAACTTTCTTATTCGGTGTCATCCTCTCTACATCTACCTTTATGGAACATATTTAATCTCCTCAACAATATTTTATGTATGTGGTATCACTTTTTAAAGTGTCTTTACAATTTCTCTTACTTCTAAAATGCTTCCTTAGTTTCAGCTATACATAAAATGGGCTGCTTTGGTGGAAAAAGATAAGCAAGCAGACTCTTTGTCTATGCATACACACACACACACACACACACACACACACACACACATGTACATACATATCCTATATTATTGTATGTAAATTAAAAATGTAAAGTACAAAACAAAGTAATCTATATTACTTTTATCTCTGGAGACAAAATCTGAGCATGAAGCAAGACAGAGTCTGTTTGTTTGTTTTCTTTGTATGTGTTTGTGTTCGAGAAGCAGTTCTAGCTGTCTATCATGTGGGCTTTTGGGCAATCAGGTTTGAGGGTGAGCACACTTACCTGCCAAGGATCCCAGGAGCCCATGAAATTATTTGCTCTTAAATATTTATTTTAATTAATTATTTGTGTGTGTGTTTGTGTGTGTGTGTGTGTGTGTGTGTGTGTGTGGTGTGTGTGTGTGTGTCTGTTGTATCTATGTACTCCTGAAAGTCAGAAAAGAATGTCAGATTTTTATGAAGCTGTAGTTACAGGCATTTATAAACTACTCAACCTGAGTCTTGGGTGTGAGGAATTTTGCTAATTAAGGTCACATCTCTCATGACCAGATAGCTCCTCTGAGCTTAGTGCAAAATGGAAGACTCCCTTTACCAGCAGGGTTTCCCTTTCTCTCCTATTATGTGAGGAACCTGACTCCTCCTCGCACTCTACCTGGAAGAGGTTATGGTTATGTAGTCCTTGGCAGACACAGAAGTTCAACTTCCTCTTTTCCCAATAAGACCCTTGCCCAGCAAGTACCTGAGATTCCTGGAATTCCTCTTTATACAAATGAGGCATTCACAGTACTTTAAACTCCAGCCCATGATTTTATTCTCCCTGGATACTCCTTTCCACTTTCCAAAGTTTATATATAGTCCTGGGTCACTCCTGAATAAAGTGTGTAAATACAAGCCCACTCTGAATAAAGGTATTCATCTAAGAGAGGTTTTTCACTGAAGAACATCTGAGAAGGTTTTTGCATAAGGAGCTATACTACTAAGACTCTTAGAGAAGCCTCCACTCCTCCCCCAAACCCTGCAGACCCATCAAGTTCCTGATTCTACTCCATCTTTCCAGCCTGGTGTGCAGCAGCATCTGACACCCCAAAAGGGCAGAAATGGAAGAGAAGGAACGACAGCTGGACCCCTGGCATGCCTACCACACTTAGGATCAGAATCCACATCCTCTGTAAGAGCAGGAATAGCTACAACCATTGCACCACATCTCCAAACCAACAAAATTACTATTCCCAAGTACCTAAGGTCTTTATGCCACTCATCTGTTAAAAGAAATGTATTAACTAGCTTTGTAATATCAAATTGCACACCATACAAAAAGGGTGCATATATGATGAACTGGCTGTAAATGATGCTACAGCAGAAATGAAGATCCTCTTAATTGCACTTAGACAAAATAATCACCCACATACACGCATACACACATAAAACAATAAATTTAGTTTGTTATATGAGATACACACAAAATATAACTAATTCAAAAAACACAATAAAATAGACGAATAAAAAAATTGAGAGATATCTCTGAAGGTTAAAGGTTATTTCAATGGAAACATCAAACATATGGAGGAATTTGTCATTTAAAAAAGCAGCAACAACATTTTAAATGAATTTATTTTCTGTATACAAGCACTTATGGAAAAGTAATCAAAAGCTTAAAATTTATGACAAAAAGTTTAGATGACACAAGTGTTCAAGTTGACAGTAATGACATCAGATAATTTTGTAAAACATAGGGAAAAGCAAGTTCATTATAGGTCAAAATAAAAACACTACAATTTCTGCTAAGGGTTTCAAAATGATGAGCAAAATGATCAATCAATGTCACATACACTCATCTTTTCTTACCAATAATTCCCCAAGTGATTCTATGTTCTACATTCCTGTAGCCATTATGCATACAGCTCCAATAGATTCACTATTTTAAGACATTATTATTCCTTACTTGAACTCTTCATTACACCAGACTTTAAAAAGACCTATAAAATGTAAACCCTGTTGAAATACAACCTTTATAGAACTCTCTTTAATCTTTCCATCAGTTGAAGTATGAGCTGTTCTTTTATTTAGATTGACATTTGAAACTATACATTTGTATTCTAGTTTATATTTCAAATTTATAGAGATGCAAGTTGAATCACTCACAGTATCACACCTATAATTTCATGCATCTTCTTTTTCTTCCTTTTTCATATCATTATCTATATTGCTACCACTTCTTTCTTATTATTTTCTTTTATGTGTTTTTAATAATATATTTTATTTCCAAAATGCAAAAATATTATCATTTAAAGTGGATATAACAAAATTAGTGTTATATTTATACTCTTTCTTTTGTACTGACTCTTTGTTATTAGATATTTTCTTTATTTACATGTCATATAATATCTCCTTTTCCAGTTTCCTCTCTGAAAAAAAGAAAAAATAATAAAAATAAAACAAAAACAAAAGCGAAAACAAACAAACAAACAAACAAACAAACAAAAAATCCTGTTCCCTTTCCCCTACCCCTGCTCACCAACCCAGAAGGGTTTGCAGCCCCTTAGAATGAACAATAATATGAACTAACTAGTACCCTCAGAGCTCCCAGGGACTAAACCACCACCAAACAGTACACATACATAGTGGGACTAATGGCTCCAGCAGCATATGTAGCAGAGGATGGCCAAGTCGGTCATCAATGGAAAGAGAGGCCCTTGGCCCTGTGAAGGTTCTTTTCATGTGTTTTAATATGCTTTCTGCTTGTAGGAGCATATGTAAACAAATGTGACAAATATGAGTGAATTAAAGGACATAGTAAATGAAAGAAGCCATTCAGAAAAGGATAGTCACTGTGTGATATTAGCTATGTAAAACTGTTAAACTCATTAAAGCTCAGACTACACTGATGGAATAATGGCAATCAGGTTTCAGATTACAATATGAGTAAATTTTACATCCATTGTATCTCATGGTGCCTACAGTTATATACACTATATCGTATGCTTAACCTTTTGATAAGGAAGTATTCATGTTCTTAAAATAACAAAACTAAATATCACTAAGAAAAACACACATAATATTGTAGAAAAAACACTTATAGCTGTGACAATGATAATGAGGACAGTGTCACAAGTCCAAGGCACAAAGGCAACCTCATAAACTTCTATATATTAAATGTAGAGTTTTTGCATGTCAATTATGCCACAGTAATATTGTATTTTTAATTTTTAATTTACTCATTTTTATTTTATGCATATGACTGTATTGACTGCCTGTATCCATGTGTACTACTTGCTTTTCTCATGTCCATGAAAGCCAGAAGAAGCTATGGCATCATTTGGACCTTAAGTTTCAGATAATTGTATATAATCATATTAGTCCCAGAAACCAAACCTGGTTCATTTGCAAGACTAGCCAGTATTCTTAACAACTAAGCCATCTCTTGAGTTGCTAAAGCAGAATTTTTATAATGAAATCCTAGGGTCTATTTGTCATTTAATCTTCATCCAGTTCAGGAACATGTAGCAACATGTTTTCCTCTTCCTTCATTGTAGCATCAATGAGTTCCTTAGATACATGTACAAAATTTTAACTTGGAAGACATAGAGTTTTAAAGGGACAATTGTGTCTACATTTTTTTTTAAAGTGAAAAAGTTGTACTTCAGTCAAGAGAGAATTCTTTCATAGTACTATAACTTGATATCTTTTAATGTAAAGATAGATGAGGTTTTATTTAATCAATGGGCAGGTGAAAAATACTTCAAAAAGGCTTCAAAGATAGCTTTCCAAAGGAATCTATCAATGATACGATAATATAAAATGATAAATAATAATATACAATGATATTATTGTAAATGCTATTTTTACTTTCTCAGATGAAGGGATGAGATGAGAGCTGTACCCAAGCTGTGCAAATACATGGCTTGGACTGAGCCTAGAGCACTTCTTTGTATGTTCTATCCCTAGCCTAAACCTGAAAGCTTCTAGCCTTTGTACAATATAATTTTCAAGCTGACTGATTCAGTCCTATTTCTCTTGGCTTCTGACTAAATTGCTCTGCGTGTTCTCATACTAACTTTGGCTCTATTTTCTAATCTTCTGGCTACTTCTCATCCTCTGATGTTTTCTGTCTTTGTAAAATGTTTCTGGTAAAATTGTCACATTTACACATCACTCCACCCATCATACCATACATTTTTTCTCTTGCTGCTCTAAAGTAACCTTTTTCCCTCTGCTGTTCTCTGTATGAATTGGATGTATCTTATCTCTGACTCATTGTGTCAAATGTTTCTCTTATTCTTCAGTTTGTCTGACCCTCAATTAGATGTCCTGTTCAAAAATGGCTGCTTCCTTCTACAAACTAACTTTACCTTAACCATTAGGGAATTAAACATATGTACTAAAAACATACCTGTATTCCAACCAGACTATACTGCAATCCAGAGTGACTCTGTATTCCAGCTAGATCATATCTTTGGAAGTGATCCCTTGCCAGAGCAGCCATGATGATGGTTTAAAATTTCTTTGTATATTATTAATAATATTTATTGTCAATTGGATCAGATTAGACAATATACAGCCTACAGTAAAGTAGCTTTTATTTATGTGTCTGTATAGCAGGTATGTAGATATGATTAACATAAAGGAAAAATAACTAAGGGGAAAATTTAGCTCTGAGTGTAGAAGTTCACTACCGAATAGACCAAGCTTTATATGAAATGAAAGGGGAAGGGGGAAGTTTGTTTTTACAAACACACACTACTTCATGGCTTCCAAAGGAGTCCTTTCTATTACTGTACCATCTGTTTCAGTTAATCTTAATTGTCAACTCAATTAAGTTCAGACATACTTAGAACATTAGTAAGCAAGTCTCTGGAAATGTTTGAGAGTTAATTACTTGAAGAAATTTATTAATGATAGGAACCACTAGATTGGAAGCAATAAACTGTAGACTGAAGCCTAGATGACCTATTAATTGAACAGGAGATATGAAAAGAAATTCTCAGCATCTCATTCTATTTTAGTTCTTCCTGGCTGAAGTGGGTGAGCAGTTTTTCTCTGCTACTCATTTTCTGACAAGAGATTCAGCTTAGAATCAACTGAATAACTTTAACTTAATGCTAAAAATATGATCCCAAGAAAGTGTTCTAGTTTACAGTAATCCACAGAGAGAAGAAATTTTACAAATATATTCAATCAGAAATCGTCTAATTTAGTTATACCTAAACTTAAGGTTATTTTTATTGAGAAATATGAAATGTAAATTCTGAAACAACTTTAAAGTTCACTATGTACAGAATTTAAAAGAAAGTAAAACATGTTTCTGATACCATCTAAATAGGTACACTGTTTTATAGTAGTAAAACTTGAGTGGCTCATTTTATTTTACATAAAATTATGTACATATAGAGTTGCTTATATATTTGAACAAGGCATTCACTTGAAAAATTTTCATTTTTATAAGCTTGATAGAAACTGCCTATTACTCTTCATAAATGTTGGTATGAAATATTATATTTACACTTATCAAACTAATACATTTTAGCATATTTTTTTTTTCGAGACAGGGTTTCTCTGTGTCTCCCTGGCTGTCCTGGAACTCACTCTGTAGACCAGGCTGACCTCAAACTCAGAAATCTGCCTACCTCTGTCTCCCAAATGCTGGGATTAAAGGTGTGTACCACCACTGCCCAGTGCATATTTTCATAAAAAAAAAAAAGATTATAAATTCTTCATGGGCATTTACCTATAAGATTTTTCAGAATATTAGATTTACCATATAAAATTTAATATATAAGGTAATTAATTATTTTAATAGATATAAAGTAAAGCTCCAAATGAATTGCTTTTATCACTAAAAATGAATTCTCATATTTAAAATCAAGATCAATAAAACTTTTCATTGTAAAACAAAGGAATGAATAAACAGTAGATAATTTTATTTTATTAAAATAATTGATTACCATATATGTAAGGCAAAAGACACTGTCAATAGGACAAAACGGCAACCAACAAATTGAGAAAATATCTTTACCAACCCTATATCTGATAGAGGGCTAATATCCAATGTATACAAAGAACTCAAGAAGTTAGTCTCCAGAGAACCAAATAACCCTATTAAAAAATGGAGTATAGAGCTAAACAAATAATTCCCTACTGATGAATACCAAATGGCTGAGATGCACCTAAAGAAGTGTTCAACATCCTTAGTCATCAGGGAAATGCAAATCAAAACAACTCTGAGATTCCACCTCACACCAGTCAGATTGGCTAGGATAAAAGACTCAGGTGACAGCAGATGCTGGAGAGGTTGTGGAGAAAGAGGAACACTACTTCACTGCTGGTGGGATTGCAAACTGTTACAGCCACGCTAGAAATCAGTGTGTTGGTTCCTGTGGAAATTGAACATAGTTCTACCAGAGGACCCAGCTATACCACTCCTGGGCATATACCCAGAAGATGCTTCATCATGTAATAAGGACACATGCTCCACCATGTTCATAGCAGCCTTATTTATAATAGCCAGAAACTGGAAACAACC
>JADRCD010169072.1:0-10085 GCA_019843815.1 Montemys delectorum | reverse complement strand
CCAAACCCACACAAACAAAACAAAACAAACAAAACCCACAAACAACAACAGTAACAAAACAAAACAACAAAAGCACAGCTCAGACAAAAGCAGCTTAAGGGAGAGGTTAGTTTGGGATCTTGGTCCAATGTGGTTAGGAGGTTAGAGCGATACAGGTCACATTGTGTTGGAGGTCAAGAAGCAGAGGTAAGCTGGGCGGTGGTGGCACACGCCTTTATTCCCAGCACTTGAGAGGCAGAGACAGGTGGATTTCTGAGTTAGAGGCCAGCCTGGTCTACAGAGTGAGTTCCAGGACAGCCAGGGCTACACAGAGAAACCTTGTCTTGAAAAACCAAAAAAACAAAACAAAACAAAACAAAACAAAACAAAACCCCAAAAAAACAGAGGTATAAATATTTGTGCTTAGTTTCTGTACTAGGGTTCTCTAGAGTAGCAGAACTTATAGACTAAATCTCTATTTTGTTAGAATGACTTACAGGTTATGGTCCAACTAATCCAATAATGCTGGCTATGAATGGAAAGTTCAGGAACTCAGAAGTTGATCAGCTGGCTTCATTAGACCCTGGAATGCTGAAGAAGCAGGCTCTACTGCCAGGAAAGGAATGGATGTTCTAGCAAGTTGACAACAAGCAGGTAAAGAGCAAAGACATCCTTCTCCCAGGTCCCTAGATAGGCTTGTAGCAGAAGGGGTGGCCCAGAGAAGAGGTGTATCTTCTCTCTCACATCTTAAAGGCTCCAGTCTTTGTGCCTCAACTTCCATGGAGCACGCCTTTAGTCCTAGCACTCAGGAAGCAGAGGCAGGTGGATCTCTGAATCTGAGGCCAGCCTAGTCTACAGGTGAGTCCCAGGACAGCCAGGGCTACACAGAGAAACCCTGTCTCTCTTTATTTTATAAAAATAAAAATAAGTAAAAAGAAATAAAAAGAAGAGGAGGAGGAGGAGGAGAAGGAAGAGGAGGAACAACAAGATTAAAGGTATACGCCTTCCTACTTTAAAGCTCTGGAGTAGAAGTGGACTCACCTACTTCAGACCAAGAGAAATATCTCCCACAGGTGTGCCCTCCATTTCTGTACTGGATGGGCGGTGGGTGTTTTGCACTAATTCCAAAGTAGTCAAGTTTCCAAGGAAGAGCAGCCATCCACCCCCCCACCCCCGACCCTTTTTTATTCATCCCAGGACCCCAGCTCATGGAATGGTACCATGAACAGTTCAACTGGGTCTTCCCACCTTGGTCACTCTAATCTAGAGAATCCTTCCCAGGCCTGCTGAGAGGCTTGTTGCCTAGGTGACCAAACTGACAGAGCTAACCTTCAAAGCCTGCATCCCCCAACTCCAGGGTCCTGGAGATTGGGTTGCAAAACACCCCCTACTCCCCATCCTGTTCAGCTGCTCAGCGCTAGCCCCTGGCTTTGATCTGCCCACCACCTGAGGGCGGCTCCAGAGAAGGGTCTAGAAGCAGAGGGGAGGAGAAGAGAAGGAGTTTTCTATGAATAGAATTTGCCCCAGTTAGAGTGAGGGTAATGACCCCAGCATTGGGAGCATCCCATTGAAGCCTTAGATGCTGACATCCTCATTAGACCTATAAAGTTCACTTCAACTGTCAAGTTCTTCCATTGTGGAGGTTAAGGTGCGAGTGAGCATGATGCTGGAGCATGCGGGAGAATCTGAGGTCATCCTGTTCCCACCTCATTCCCAGAACTGTGGGATCCACAGCCTGCACAGGAACAAAAGATGGGATCCTGTGCTTGTGCTGGGTGACCGATGAACACACAGGCAACCTGCCCATGTACCCTGGATGACCTGCCTGTAGACAGGAGCTTCCAACAAGCCCACGGAGGCAGACTGTGCTCAAATCCTGGGAAGTGCTGGTCCTTGCAAAAAAGACAGGACTTTAGACAGGACCCATTTTTACTCTTTTTTTGTTTTTTGTTTTTTTGTTTTTCGAGACAGGGTTTTTCTGTGTAGCCCTGACTGTCCTGGAACTCACTCTGTAGACCAGGCTGGCCTCGAACTAAGAGATCCACCTGCCTCTGCCTCCCAAGTGCTGGGATTAAAGGCGTGCGCATCCACCGCCCGGCTTTTACTCAGATCTTGGCTGCAACTTTCTCTAGAACGGTCTATGCTTCCTCAGCTCACCACGTGGGTAGTTGGGAGATGCTAAGGGCATCCAGAAGGAGACTTGGATCATTTTAATGCCCTGCTCACCCAGGCAACTCAGAGCTATGCCTGACCCCCTGACTGCAGCTGAGTGCTCCTGACAGCCCCTGCCCCATGCTGTTCCCAGCTCTGTTGTGGGTCCACAGATGACCATACTGCCTCTTACCCAGCATCCCCTTGCTCCTACCAGGCCAGGGCTCACCTTGTTTTGACCTTACCTACTCTGGGTTTCTGGGGCAGGACTGTTGTCTGCCTTCTCAGGGAGTCCAAGCACTAGAGGCCACTCTTCCTCAGGAAGACAGAAACGAGCCTGGCTGCCTCCTCCCGTGATGTCAGGTGACAGCCCCATCCTGTCTCAATGTCTCTGAGGCACTGGTCCCGTGAAAGATCTAAGCTTGTCTAGATGCAAGTGGAATGGTCCGCTCTGAAGTTCTCCAGCACTCTTCCCGTTTCCTGCTAAGGCAACAGGAAGGAAGTCGGGTCTGAAGGTCAGAGATACATGATAAGAGACCTCAATTCCGCTCCCTGGGTCTCCAGCCTGACTGAGGGGGACCCATGTTAAGGCAGGCATTATTCACATTCCTCTTAGGGATAGCCTTCCTCAGAACTCTGCATCCAATCCACTGGCCACCCCCTGTGGCTTCCAGGCCTTTTACTGCCATGGGACCTTTGCCTCTCTCTTGAACTGAATGAACTGCTCCAGATCTTCATGAACACCACTACATGAAGGTTAAAGTCACCTCTTAGGGGTCTGGTCTCTGACTTCCCAGTCTAACTAGTCACTTGGCAGCATCAGCCTGGCTGCCCTCTACCTCCTCGTGCTGATTATCCCCCCAGAACCTCCACTAAAACTACAACCCCTTAGTTCAGTTGATTCTGGACTACCCTCCGCCCCGGCCTTGCCTGAAGTCTCTCATTCCTTCTTGTCAGCTAAAGCTGACGCTATGCTCACCTGGCCTGCCTTGACTTGAGACTAAGTACCTGAGCACCTGGGTACTAAACTCAGTGCTTCTCATCTAGCAGCTGTGTGACTTTAGGGTACTTCCCTGAGCTTCTCTAAGAGAAAAAAATTTAATAATATAAGTAATATAAACATTTATAAAGAGTTTGGCTGAAGCAAGAATCAGTAATGAGCCTTGCAAATGAAGGAAGCCAGGAGACTACCAAAAGCTGTGGAGGAAGAGGCCCCCTGCTTCTGAGTGAGCATTGCTTTCTCTTTTCTGGCTGCCTTGCAGGGGGCTCTGGTTTTCTTTCCCACGCTATCTTGGGCTTGGCCCTCCCAGGCTTTGAGGCTATCCACAGCATCTAATTCCTCTCTTCCATAGTATGTTAGCTTTTCATTACTGTGCTGAATCCCTGAAGCAGGGAACTTACACAATGGCATAGGGTTGTTGGGTTGTGGTTTCATAGGTTCTAGTCCGCAGTCGGCCCTGTGGCTAACCTTGAGGCCTGTTGTAGTGTGACAAAGGAAAAGGCTAACAAAAGAGGGTGGTTCTCTTAGTTCCCCTAAAGGGTATGTGACCAGTGGTCCAAAGACTTTCCAGTAGGCTGGCCATGTGGCTCATTATTTCAAATTATGAGCTTTTTAGGATAGCATAATCTAGCCTTACCTAGCTGATACAATGCTGTTTATAGAGTCTCTCAACTTTGGGGTTCCAGGGTCAATGGCCTTAAAATCCCGTGAAGCAGTCTTGGTAAACACGCAGATTCCCAGGCCCTGCCCCAGAGGAACTGAATCAGAGTGGTCAGGGGTGGACAAGAGCTGTGTTGACTAACTCTAACATAAATCTCAGCCATGAAGGTAGTGGGAGGGGCCTTGGCCCCGTTGTCCTTTGCTTTCTCTAGAATGTTACAGCAGGCCTCGTTCACAGTCTAGCCTGGGCTCTGAGAATGCTACTGGGCTTAGACTCCGAGCTGTCTGCTCCCTTAGTTTACAGCTATGGGCTCTCTACCTTTCTCTTCGGCTACTTGCCTTTCTTTCCTCTCTCTCCCTCCTCCCTCCCCAACCACTGCTGGTACCTGGAGAGAAACTGCGGAGGGATCCCATGGGCCTGGGTGGGGGAAGGGCCCACTGAGCCGTCTTGGAGTGAGAGTCTTGGAAACCCCGCATGATGGATTGAAGGAGACTAGACCATTCCCCGCTGATGGCTGACGTGCCGCGGCAGTGACAGGCGGCGATGTTTGTGCTCTGAACCTGCAATCTCAGTTAATGGGGAAGATTGAGGGATTCAGAATGAGACACGCTGTAGGCCAGCATTGCAGGCAGAGATGCAGCGGGTAGACAGCAGCCCAGCTCAGAGGCTTCTTGAGGGAGGGGCTAATGGCCAGGCCTTCCCTGTCCCTGGGCAGATGGAGAATGCCTTGGCTTCCTGAGAACAGGCCTGGCCCTGCAGACTCCTAAGCTGTCTCTCAACTCACTATGGTCAGGCAGGAGCCTCAGAGTGCAAAGGGCTCCTCTCAGAGCCCACATAAGGGCCATCCTTCACAGACACACCCTGCAATGTCCCCAAGGAACTAAGGAGAAAGAACTTTTAGCACCCTATTCTTTTGTTTTTTGAGATAGGGTTTCTCTGTGTAGCTCTGGCTGTCCTGGAACTTACTCTGTGGACCAGGCTGGCCTCGAACTCAGAAATCACCCTGCCTCTGCCTCCCAAGTGCTGGGATTAAAGGCATGTGCCTTCTGGGCTCAGCTGAGGGAGGGAGCTGGTCAGACAACTGGAATCAAAAGCTTAGAGAGAAGTTACTCATAACCCTCTCCCACAGGATCCCTTCCTTTTTAAAGTGACTCTGTCCAGGGGCTGAAATCTTCACTCTCGCCTCCAATCGGTGTGACTCTACAACTCCAAATCTCTGGATCTCTGTCTCCTCATCCGTAAGAGCTGAAGGAATAAACAACAAAAAACAAAAAACAAAAACAACCCCAAAGCAAGACCATAGTCCACTTCCTGTTGGAGAGGTGCTGGGGTGCGACACTTGCAGCACCTGCCGGTCTCCCAGGGGGAGCGCACTGGCTGAGTCTGAGGTCCTGCACCCCCAACAAGCTCACAGTGATCCTGATGCTGTGGGTGCAAGGATGACAAGTTTAGTAACGAAGACATAGATGATGCCCTCAGGTGCCTGGCTCACACCTGGACCGAAGCTTGTTATCACCACACTCATTTTTAAATGGCACATAGCTGAGACTCCTGACTACAGCCCACACTCTCTTTAAAAACTAACCCCCCCACACACACACTCAAAGTTAACTTTGAATGGATACAAATAGTTAATGAATCCAAAGGAGGGTTCCTTCTAAGCTTTGCCTGTAGGACTGACCCTGTGGCATCTTAAGAGGTAGCCCTTGCTCTCAGTGACTCCATAGATAGAGTTGGGAGCCACTACCTCCCGGGAGAGCATCCCTGGAGGGGGCTAGGAAGGGTGTGGGACTCTGTAAATGAAGAGACACCACAGAATGTGGGAACCTGTGCTGTGCTCAGTGGGCAACAGGGAGTGGGGGGTGGTGTCTCAATATCACTAGGGGCTGGCTGGGCTGCTGGAGGAATGAGCAAAGCAGGCAGACAAACTGGGAACCTCTGTCCCTTTGCCTCAACTTCTCTCAGATCCTCACCAAACAACATTCCCTCACTTTTATTAATTAACTTATTTATGTGTTTTTTGGGACAGAGTCTCACTAGTTTATGCTCTCCTAAAACTCATGATCCTCGTGCCTCAAGCTCCAGAGTGTTGAGATTACTAGCCTGCATCACCAGGTTCGATCCTCTTGCTGTTCAAGAGGAAACATAACTTAAGGTGCTAGGTCTGTGATGCTGTGTGTCTTAGTTAGGGTTACTGTTGCTGTGATAAAACACAATGACCAAAAAGCAAGTTGGGGAGGAAAGGGTTTATTTGGCTTACACTTCCAGATCATAATCCATCATTGGGGGAAGTCAGGACAGGAACTCAAACAGAGCCGGAACCTGGAGGCAGGAGCTGATGCAGAGGCAAGGGAGGAATGCTGCTTACTGGCTTGCTCCTCACGACTTGTTCAACATGCTTTCATATAAAACTCAGGACCATGAGCCCAAGGATGGCAACGCCCACAATGGGCTGAGCCCTCCCCCCATTGACCACTAACTGAGAAAATGGCTTACAGCTGCATCTCATGGAGGCATTTCCTCAACTGAGGCTCCTTTCTCTTCGATGACTCTAGCTTGTCAAGTTAACACACAAAACCAGCCAGTAGAGTAGGTCATGGGTCCCCTGCATGAGATGAGGATAGTATGTTTGAGGATAGCATTGTGACTGAGACAGGCAGGGAAGATGTTTGTCACATATGAATGACCTGGGATGAAGGCTGGCATGCCTGTCTTTAACTATCTGCATGAATGCACGGTGCATGTTGGCATTTGTGCATATGTCTACATGTGTGCATGTATGAATGTGATTCCTCAGAGAGACTCTCGTGGTTTTAGCATGTTGCTCTGTGGGACCTTTTATTAAGCCACTAGTTCACCTGTCCATCACATCATGCAGTCCTTCGGCTCACTAAGTAGCTGTATGATAAATTACAATTTTGTTAAGTGTCATGGTGCCATCAGAGCAGATTATGGGGTCACTCCACTACCCATCATTTTATGAGGTCACAAGCCCAGGAGATCTCCAGGGACCGTGTCCTCCTGGTCTCAAGGACATCAACACCTGCTCCTGAGCTTGCCAGGCCACAGAGAGCACTCTTCATGGTCCCGGCCTTTACCCTGCAGTCACACCTGCCTCTGTTTCTGCACATAGCCTATTTCATCTATGTCACCATGAGGTGGTGTCTCCAGCCTCTGCAGGCCGTATTTCTCTTGCTGCTTTTACACACCAGGCATGCCTGAGTACATCTGAGGGTGTCCTGGGGTGGATGTGATCTAGAGATGTCAGGCAGAATATTCTTGGATTTGAGGTCTGGGGGACTGGGAGTCTCTCTGGGAGAGCTATGAATATCTCTAAGTGTATGGCTGTGTCTAAGCTTGGTAGAGCTGGCCCCAGTCCCAGCCTGCCCTGGAAGCCCCCTGCGTTGTCCTGCCAGTAATTACAGCAGATAAACTGCTCCAGTTGAGGCTGATGTCCCCGGCTGGCTGCCAGCCGTGGGGCCCCAGGCTGCGCCGTGGGAGTCCATTCATTTTAATAAGAGGTACACCCTGTGTTATTAAGAAGAGTGTTTATTACTGTCGCCACGCACTGACAGCAACTTCCATCATCGTTAAACGGCAGATGGGGGGAGGGCAGGGGGGCTGCGCACTGCAGCTCTTCAGGCGCGCAGGCCCAGCTGGTGAGGCTCAAGAGAAAGAAAGGGTCTCCCTCTTCTTTCTCTTACCACAGGACTACATGACAACCTCTTTTTACAGGAACGGAATTTTTGGGAGTCTGGACCTGCTTGCAGGGTTGAGGGCCAGGAGAGAACAAATGCTGGAGGGGATCTCTGCTTAATATCCACCCGATGGTCCAGGGCATGAAAGCGGCCTCTGGGTTAGAGCTTGCTTCTCCAGGGCTGGGCAGGGGTAACCTTGTGCCCCACCTCCTGATGCTTCCTGGTTTCACCAGGGAAGAGGCCACCAAAATGCCCTATCCCTGGAACTGCCTGTTTGCTCCTCAGAATCCTACGGCTTCAATGTGTGTGAAATGGCTGCACGCCCATCCTAGTCTGATTGGACACCTGCCCAGTCATTTTTAGGTGAAGGTCAACAGCCCTTTGTCTCTGCCCAGTGATGGAAACTCTAAATGGGAGGTCTCTCCTGTCTTATACACTGCATCGTTAAGAACAGAACCTGTACCAGAAGGCATCCATATATATGTATACACACACACACACACACATATATGTATATATATGGATATATATTGAGACATGGAGTAAGATGAAGTAGATGGCTTTCCTTCTGTCTGTCTAGATACTGGGTAGGGACAAGGACTCCATGAACTAAGAAGCAGCACCCGGGAGTAGAGAACAGAGGTGCCTAGGCTTCACCACTTCTTCTACTTCTTTTTTTGTCTTTCCTTTTTAAAGATTTATTTATTTCATGTATGTGGGTGTACACTGTAGCTGTCTTCTGCTGCACCAGAAGAGGGCGTCAGATCCCATTACAGATGATTGTGAACCACCATGTGGTTGCTGGAACTGAACTCAGGACCTCTGGAAGAGCCGTCAGTGCTCTTCACCGCCGAGCCATCTCTCCAGCCCTGGCTTCACCACTTCTTAGAGAGTCTTACAATATTTTCCGTGATGCTGCAAGTCTGAAGAAGCATCAGCAGGTTTTTTTTTTTTGTTTTTTTTTTTGTTTTTTTTTGTTTTTTTTTTTTTTTACACAGCTAGTCCTACACAACATAAGTGTGCTCTTCTGAACAACTAATAAGCCATTTAGGGAAATAACTTAATCTGTCAACTGTCTGCTGTATAAATAAGGAGCTGTGTTTGATTTCAAGAACTCACAGAAAAGCTAGGTGTAACAGCAAGCATTTGTAATTCCAGTGCTGAGGATACAGAAGTGGTAGATTCGGGATAGCCAGCCAGCTTAGCTTTCTTAGTAGGTAGCAGGCCAGTGAGAGACCCTGCCTCAAAAGAAAAGGTAGATGCAGCTGAAGAACAATACAACACCTAAAATTGTTCTCTATCCTATATACACACACTCACAATCACCAACATACACTTCACACATACACACACACACACACACACACACACACACACTTGTGCACACATATGCAAAACCAATAAACATAAAAGGCAATGGTGGTACACACCTTTAATTTCAGCACTTAGGAGGCAGAGGCAGGTGGTTGATCTCTGAGTTCAAGGCCAGCCTGGTCTACAGAGCAAATTCCTGGACAGCCAAGGCTGTTATACAAGGAACCCCTGTCTCGAAAAACTTAAAAATAAAATAAAATAAAAAAAAATAAAATAAAATAAATATTTTTTAAAGATTTATTTATTTATTATATGTAAGTACACTGTAGCTGTCTTCAGACACTCCAGAAGAGGGCGTCAGATCTCATTATAGATGGTTGAGAGCCACCATGTGGTTGCTGGGATTTGAACTCAGGACCTTCGGTAGAGCAGTCGGTGCTCTTAACCACTGAGCCATCTCGCCCAAAATAAAAATCTTAACATTAAAAAAACCAGGCACTGGTGGCTCAAGCCTTTTATCCTAGTACTCAGGATGCAGAGGCAGGCAGATCTCTGTGAGTTCAAGGCCAGCTTGTAGGAGAATCCTGTCTTAAAACAAAACAAAACAAACAAAAAATGAACAAACAAAAAGGAAGGAAGAAAAGAAGAATAGTTGATTTGGGCTCACATTGTTGGAAGTTTTGTCTGTGGTCAGTTGACTCTGTCCCTTTGGGCCTGTAGTGAGATAGTAGCCATGGCAGAAGCTGTGGTAGAGACATCTGTAAGCCTCAGTCTGGTTGGGAAACAAAGAGAGAAAGGAGGAGAGCCATGGTCTGTGATGGCTATTCTTGGTTGTCAAGTTGACTACATCTGGAATGAACTAAGACCCAAGGTGGCTGGGTACAATTGTGTGGGATTTTTAATTTAATCTTGCTTGTCTGTCTCTTCCATAAAATATCATTGATTCACTATATTGATGAAATTAGATTGGACCAAATGAGGAGGAGGTAGCAACCACTTTGGACTTGTTGGTAACATATATGTGCACCAGAGGATAAATAAATCCAACAAAAATTCAAAGGCCTTCTACCTCAGTGAAATTCTTAGGAGTCCAGTAGTGTGGAGCATGCAGATATTCCTTCTAAGATGAAGGATAAGTCATTGCACCTGGCCCCTCCCACCACAGAGAAGGAGGAGGAGGAGGAGCAGAGGAGCAAGAGGAGCAGGAGGAGCAGGAGAAGAAGGAGAAGGAGGAACAGGAGCAGGAGAAGAAGGAGAAGGAGGAACAGGAGCAGGAGAAGAA
>JADRCD010169071.1:0-17205 GCA_019843815.1 Montemys delectorum | reverse complement strand
TATCTATCTATCTATCTATCTATCTATCTATCTATCTATCTATCCAAATATCTTGGAAGAAATGCACACAAATACACTGACTCATCTCCCTTTAAACTCCTTACCATTAACTTTAGTTGATCCTTTAGAGCTTCTGGCAACACAGCCTATTTATTCTTCTCTCCCTAAACATGTACTTTTCTTGCAAACTCCCCTACTCCTCCGGTGCTGCTTTTTTTGAGTGATGATTTAGAAGCAAATGGCAGATGGCTCGCCATGCAGCCTGTCTTGCCTCTGTCGGTGTTCTTGTGTGTCTTGTGCCTACACACTCTGCTCTCGCTGCTGTCGCTCTGGGTGAACTGTCCTGTAATTATCATTTTATATATTTCATTGCTCACCCTTCAGTTTCCTACTATAATGAGTTGTTCCTCACTCCCTACAAACAGCCTCACTATAATTTTTCCTTCTTAAATCCCTCTGTTGAGTCTACCTTGTGGGTTCATCACTCTGTCCTCCTTTACAACTGTCTGTTGCAACCTGCCATCCATATTTGTGTAAATAAACCCAGTATAATGCATTGGTTCACCAAGTTGGACTTTGATGGCATTTGTACTTTGACCCGTTCTAGGTTCCTTATCTGGGGTGAGTAGACATGTGCATAGCGTCTCTCTGGGAATAGTTTGTCACACAACACCAAGGCAACCCTTGTGAAAGAAAACATTTAATTGGGAATTTGCTTACAGTTTAGAGGGATAGTTTTTTTTTGTTTTTTTTTTTTTTTTTTTTTTTTTTTATTAGGGTTGCTATTACTGTGAAAAGATACCATGGCCATAAAAATTTTATAAAGGAAAGCATTTAATTGGGACTTGCTTACAGGTTCATAGGTTCAGTGCATTATCAGCATAGTGGGAAGCATGGTAGGAATAGTGCTGGAGAGGATGCTGAAAGTTCTACATTTGGATCCAGAGACTGAGATAGGGAGAGTGAGCCAGTGGACCTGGCTTAAATTTCTGAGATCTCAAAGCCCACTCCCAGTGACACACTTGCCCCAATAAGACCACACCTACTCCAACAAGGCTACACATCCTTTCAGATAATGCCATTCCCTATGAGCCTATATGAGCCATTTTCATTCAAACAACAATAGTCTGTGATCATCATGGTGGGAAGCAGGCAGACATGGCACTGCAGCAGTAGTCCGCTTACCGGAGACAAACCTTCAACCATTTGAGCCTTTGGGGGCCGGTCTTACTCAAACCACCACAGTCCCATCAATAGATCACCTATTAGGACATGTGTTACAAAAAAGGCATATAAAGCTCACATCACAGAGATAGACTGGTTGAGTCATATCAGAACTGGTATTAAAAAGTGCAGCTTCTGGGACCATTTTGGTGGCCATCATCTTAGTTGTAGACCTGGGTGGCTCTTGACGCAGAACATTGTGGTATCCTCAGATTTCTCTGCTTCCTGAACAATGGCACAAAGTTTTCATGGATGTGATATACTTGTGGTAATATAACTGATTAGTTTAATTCACTAGTAAAGCAATTCCAAAGGGAAATACTGCTCATTAATGCCTATTTGCTTGAGGGATAGGAAAGGCAAGACAGAGGTATATGAAATCTAATAAGTTTAAAAAACTGAAATTCCTATGGTAACGGAGAAATAGAGAAGTGAGAAAGAGATTTCAGAAGAAGGCAAAATATGATATAATTTTATTATGTTTGAAAGGAATCTAAGTATTTATTTATATATTTCTAGACATTATTATTGTCAGATGTTTATTTCTTTTATATATAATTTGTTATTGTTGCCCTACAATAATTTTGTCAACTCACAAAAAAGGATAAATTTAAAGTGTACAATATTGTCTTCTATTATGTTAGTGATAGATGGTATCTAAAGTGAAAGCCTTGTGTGTGTGTGTGTGTGTGTGTCCAAGTACTGTGGAGGATTCCTTTTAAAGATTTAATGATTGGGAAAACAAGTTATGGAAGTTTCTTTCCTATTAGTTCTTATAGAATCCTTTCCGACCATGAATGCGACCCTTCAGTGACCTTCTATTTCTTATTTTTTATTTAGACTTACATGAATACAGTGGAATTTCCTTGTTAATATGCACAGACTGCTAGAATGTCAGATTCCTATCCACAGACTGGTTACAAGGAATTGAGCTGTGGTTTGTGCTCATGGGTGAGGATGGTAACCACTGTTCATACCCGGTCTGCTAATGTCCCAAAGACATGGCCTCTGTGAGGCTCTCTCTTTCTTAGTAGGTTGTATGAACTAGGCAGAGGGGAGAGCATGACACTGTCTTCAGGTGACGTAAAGGTGAAAATGGGGACAGACGTTCAGACTTGTAAATACGAAGTGTTAAAATTTGCAACAATTTTGTAAGGTGCAGGAATTCAGCCCAAGGGCTGCATGAAATAGCAGGGAAAAAAAAAAGATTTTCCCTGGGGAGCAATTGACAAGGGACAGGGCACATGATATTTCTGGAGGTATTGCAGCAAACTCTGGGCAGGATTAACTTTGAGTTGGATGATTGGGGAAGGTGACATTTCGCTTTGGTTTTGTTTCTATTTATATTCTAGGACAGAAGCTCTTGACCTTTTCTGAATCTTGGATTCTTTTGAGAATCTATTAAAAGGTATCAGTTTTCTTTCCCCCAAACAAGTGAACACATGATACTCTATCTTCCTGTGAATGATATTAAACACACAGATGAGGAGAGCAGATCTAGAGAGGAGCCTAGTCTCCAAGGATCCACATTTGAGAGCTGTGAGGTCAGGTTACTTTTTGCTTGTAGAGGGTTTGAGTAATTAAAGCATCACAGGCAAACTAAAGGTGCTTTGGCACTTTGCTACAAAAATGTCATTTGGAACTCACTTACACACAGCATATACTTCTTTAATTTATTTTGAAGTGTTCTGTAACCAATGAATCAAAAGACAAGAATAGGTTAAATATTTATTAATTTGAAGAGCTTTTGAAAGAGTTCTAAATTTATCCTAATTTAAGTGCTATTTATAGAGGAGTTGGTGATGAATTACCCATCTGTCTTGTTATTTGGTTCTTCTGAGACTACAATGTTGTGGCAGGGTATTTATTTATAATTACTTTATGAAGGGCCATGCTGAGCTTCACAGAACTCAACTGGCTGGCCATAAGGAACACAGAGAGAAGTGTGTATCGGATACAGACTCAGCCAAAACTTCATCTAATTCCTTATTCTGATTCGTGACTTCAAGGACCTTTGTATCTCCATAGCTCAGTTTAATCTTTTGAAAAGCAAGTTGGTGTCCTGTCAGGCTTTAGTGGGCATCACTGCCCTTTGATGTTCAGTCCTTATATGTTTAAATGGAGTTCTGGTCACTTTGTCCTGAGACAGTTTAAGTGCTCAGCACAAAAGTTAGATCAAAGTAAGTAATTGATAATTTAAAAGATCATGATAAAACTAAGGCAGAATCCAAGACTTTAGACTATGTTTAATACAATGTCTTCTGGTTTTAAGAAAAGGAACGGATTGATTTTTTTTTCTGTTTTTTTTTTTCGAGTCAGGGTTTCTCTTGTTGGACTGTGAAAAGCAGTCTGTATTCTAGGTTGAGCAAGACTTAATTCTGGCGACCCAGTAGGAGTTTCTATAAGGGATGGAACAATAAGAAGCCGCGCTCCCAGACACAGATGGCTGACTCCACGAGTCCTCCAACTCCATTAGCCTGTGCTATCTATCGTTAAGACAATGCCCCAAGCTCCCAGCATTCTGGCCGGACTCTACCCACACAGTCAATTGACCTCAGTCAGGTATGCCTCGCCACACAGATAGGTAGCCCAGACCACCATATAAGGGGTGGTTTACCTCCTCCTCCTCCTCCTCCTCCTCCTCCTCCTCTTCTCTCTCTTCCTTCTTAGCCTCTTACTCTTCTTATCTTTATTTTCTCTTCATCCCTTCTCCTTCTCTCCACGTGGCCATGGTGGGCCTCTACTTTCCTATCTCTTCTCTCTCCTTTCTATAGTAAAACATTTTACGTCCATGCATTACCTCCTTTCAACTAGACATACTGTGTTGGCCCAGCGTTTGCAGCTGAGAGACCAGACCAAGTGGCACACGCCTTTAATCCCAGCACTTGGGAGGCAGAGGAAGGTGGATTTCTGAGTTTGAGGCCAGACTGGTCTACAGAGTGAGTTCCAGGACAGCAAGGGCTACACAGAGAAACCCTGTCTCGAAAAACCAACCAACCAAAAAACCCCAAAAGAACTCCCACACACCTGCCCCCTCTCTTCCTTTGGCCCCAGAGCAGACTGAGCTGACTGAGCTGCTCTGGGGCCCCTAATTCGTTCTCTACTCCTCCGCTGTGTCCAGTGTCTCCCGCGACCCCCAGGGGCTAGAACCTGCGTTCTTGGCCTCCATGAGGCCCAAGGACCCCCTGCAGCTGTCTCCCTTTGCTCGACTTCACACAGCCAGACGCCCACCCAGCAGATCAGAGCATGCATACTGACACTGGTGTCCGCAGCCCAGAGTACCTGACCTTTGGCAGGACGGGGGTCATCCTCTCCAATCCCTTTTCTTCCATCTCCTGGTGCCTGGTCCTGCAGAGTGCACCACTGGGTTCTCCACCTGCTGTGGTGCCGGTGCCTGTATGGTGCTGCTGCCCGACTTCTCTGTGTAGCCTGGCTGTCTGGGAACTCACTCTGTAGACCAGGCTGGCCTCTAACTCAGAAATCTGCCTGCTTCTGCCTCCCAAGTGCTGGGATTAAAGGCATGCGCCACCACTGCCTGGCTTGGATTGATTTTAATAACATGACATTTTTGCATTATTCCAGTGCTTTTGTTCCTGTGTCATTTTGGAAAGTCATTTAACAACTTGTATCGGTTACTTAAAGCCGTGTAGCAAAATATCACAAACAGCAGAGGCACAGTACAAAATCCTGCATGCTCTTCCTGGTTTCTGTGGGTTGTGATTTCTATGGGGTACAGAGGAAAAAGTTCATCTCCACTCCCCTGAGTCACACTAAGTTAAGATCCTAAAGCTGAGGGCTGGAGTCTGAGAGACTCAAACATCTACGGCCTAGGCTGTGGGGCATCTCGTGTGTCCCTCCTTAGCTTTATGAGATCTCTGCACTTGGTCTTTCTAGTACAGCAGCTTCACAAGAGTCACACTTCTCACATGTCTGGGAGGAATTCCTAAACTATGCCTGCTGGGAGAGTGTCAGCTGGAGCCCTGTCCCCTTTGTAACCTAGGCTCTGCAGGCACTCAACATTGCTTTTGGAGCCTTATGAGGCTGCCTGTCACCAGCGGTGAATTAGACTCCTTTTTCTGGGAAGGCTTTAAGATCATCATGTTTTCTAATCCTTATACTTTTTTTTTTTTTTTTTTTTACTAATTAATACTATGGTTAAGTTAGTAAGTAAGTAACTATTACTGAGAGTATGCATGGGAAGCAGCTTATAAAAGAAAAATGACTTCATCTGTCTTCAAAGAGGTCAGTTTGGGGGAGATAGTACTTCTGTACAAAGAGATAAGCCAGTGTATGTTTTACATAAAAAGTCCCGAATGACAAATTGTGCTTCCAGAAATTCCATCGAGGTGCTGTCACCAGTGGTGGCTACATTTCTATTTCCTCATCAGAAGACATGGAGGTGGAGGAGAGCCCACGTGGAGACCGGAAACCCTGTTGCGGCTTCCTGCGTGCTGGCATATCGTGGTTAACTTACTAATTCTTTAAAGCTGATCAACATACATACACATTGCTCTTCTAAATGCCACAGGAAACGTAGAAGTAATTCATGATGTACTTCATGAGCTAGCACATCTACACTTATATTAACAGTAGCTGCATGCAGTGTATGTGTTTTTCTATATGTTTTTTTTTTTGACCATGTGCAGGCAATAGAAAACAAATATAAAAGGATATATGTGAGTATTGTGGATGTGTCATGTATGAACAGTCATAGCTCTAAAGATACATATGTATACATTAAATGGTTGTGTGTCTGATAGTTGTTTACCTTGACTGATATCCTCGGGAGTGGTGGCCGTGCACCCTTTTCAAGGTGGCAGCCAGGGCATGTTACTTATCTTCACGAAATAGCCATGTTTAGAGAATAATGGACCCTTCAGACTCTTAAAATTATTGTGTTTAACTTTGCTTTAGAAACATGTGTCCAAACACACACGTTCAGATGTTTTGCTTTCTTTTTCTAACTTTAATTGAAAGTCTATGCTTTAAATCCTTGAACTTAGTAAGACTATCTTTCATATAAAAAAAAAATCTTTGAGAGAGAAGCCTTTTTATAATTACCCTGTGGTGAACGCAGATGTTTTTTACGCTAAAAAAAAAGTACCATACATCTAGAAAATAATAACACCTTGCCATATGTGTTCCTAATTGTTTTTAAAGTGTTTTCTTTGCTAGAATTTTGATTTTCATCTGTCTCCTGGGCTTTTCTGTTCCTGCCCTTTTAAGGGCCTTCACTGGACTGTCTCAGAACTTCTGGGCCCCAGCCCAAATTGCTTTGATGGGTAAACAGTATATTCCCATATAAGTGGGATGAGGCTGGATCTTAGCACGGAGCACTGCTGGTAAAACTATCTACTAGGGACAGCAATCTGCACTTCAGGAAAATTACTGAGTCATAGTCTGTTCAGTAGGCTGTCGTTCCTTATGTCTGGACAGGAGGAGTCTGTCTAGGTTTTTTGAGAGGAACAAATGCAATTCATAGGTATCACCTTATTTAGCCTTCAGTTCTGTATCATGTGAGGTACACACATGGTCTGGGATTAGAAATCTAGTAAGAATGCAGGAACAGAGAGGGAAAGATGAATTGCCCTCTCTGCTGTGTCCAAGTGGTACCAGTGATGCCTAGCCAACTGCATTAGGATGTGGGAATGTGTCTTGATGCTGTGGTTGCAATGCCCTGGGGACTCTGAGGTACATGGAAAGAGGGAACCTGGGAGCTACCAAGCCCAAGGGCAGCAGGTACCTGGAAATGTCACGTAGCCCTAGAACCTAATGGAATCAGTACACACCTCATAACTATTCCCTAGTACAGAGATTGTAACATTAAATGATGATAAAAAATTGTGTAGCAGCCTCATAGTAGCAATGTGAGAGTACTCTTTGCTGTCTGTTGTTGTTCTGGCTCCATAGATGTGGACTGGGCAGGCTGAGCCCCTTCCCAGGCCTGCTGCTTGCCACACACACTCGTCTATGCCAGTCACGTCTGCAGTATCGGGCTTAAAAACCTGATCAAGGGCAAGAGGCAATAAGGACCCAAAGGGGTACCCGTGCCTCTTGGCTATTCAGGGTAGCCGCTGGCATCTCCTAACTCAGACGTGTTCCAGATCAGTCTTTCCAATCGTCAACACACCCTCATATTTAGGCATAAAGGTACCCCAAGAAATAATTCATTTATGGCTAAGATTGGGCATTGTTTCCTGGCCAGCATGATGTTTCCAATATATCCTAATTTAATTCCAAGTTATCCTTAGCTTGGAATTTCTCTCAAGGAATCTGCTTGTCAGATAGGTTCTGCCCTTAGTGTTAGCAACAGAGGTCAAGCTCATTCCGCATTCCTTAGGGCAGTCTCACAATAGTCAGAACTGTTTCACATACTAGAAACTCAAGGCCATTAGCTAGAACGGTTAGGTCAGAACTTTCAGGTGCATGCCTCCAGCCAGGGAGACCCAGAGAATTAACAGGAAATGCCAGAAGCAGAGAATTAGTATAGGAATACCAAATTAGCCCCAGCGGGGAGGGCACCATTGCTCTCTTCCTCCTGCTTCACACCTGGCTACGTGATCCTACCTACCGACCTTGTGTATCGGTCACTTGCCTACATGACTTCAGTCCTGCACTCTGATCCTTTTGACCCCCGCCCATCTACGTGACTCTTGTCATTCGCCCTGTTTCCTGTATACCATATAAGCCTGGTTTTCACTGTGTGCTCTCTCTTGGACTTGGGCTCTCTTGGACTTGTGCACTCTCTTGGACTCGCTCTTGGACTGGGATGCAGTCCACAGTCCCCCTGGGCCAAGCTTGGGCTGGGGGGGGGGGGGGGGATGTAGCGCCTATCCAGAAAGATGGCTGCTGCTTTAGACCTAGTGTGTTTCAGGTGACCTCAGATGTACGTTAATTACTAGGTTGCCAGATTTATCATTTCTCTTTTGCAATAACTGTAAAAGTTTGATGCTATTTTTAAGAAATACATTCAGATACTGTACTTTATGTGTCGTCTCTGCCATCATTTCTTCGCCTACACCTCGTTGACCTGACTAGGACCCCGTTTCTCCCGAGGGTTGAGGGAGGCCCAGATCGGCCGGCCTGTGGCAGCTGCTGAGTAATGGAATCCTACCAAGCCCTCCTAGGTAGCATCATCCTTCCCAGGGTCTGGCAACCATGTTGGCTGCCTTCTAGTTGACAGTTTCACACACTTCTCATCTGAAGTAGGCAGGACCTGTAGGCCAACCAAGCCCCCACTGTGGACTCAACTTCCACATTGTGTCCTCATGGTCAGGGACTCACCTTACTCTCCAATGATAATTTTGTCCCATGCTTTAGTTTAACTGTGGCAGACTGATAATTCAGAGGGCATCCGATCAGAAGGAGGGGTTGCTCCTACCACCATGTCAGAGATCCTCAAGAACTTCAAAAGCAGAGAGCTGGCTTCATGGTTAAAGAGTTTGCTGTTCTCGCAGAAGACAGGACTTTGGCTCCCAGAATTCAACACTGGGTAGTTCACAACCACCTGTAACTCTAGCTCCAGGGGCCTGGTGCCATCTGGTCTTCATGGGTACCTGCCTTCATGTTGTATAATGCATGCACAGCTAAATAAAAATAAAAATAAAATCTTTAATATGCTCTGTAAGTGATAACAATACCGACAGCAGAACTTTAAAAACAAATTTCTTCTTGAACTTAGCTCAGATTTTGAGCATTCCATATTGTGTCTAAGGGAAAATCAGGGATTTGTCTACAAGAGCCGAAGCATCCTTGCACTTAAATGTAATATTTCTGTTTGTAAGAAAATGCTAGCTCCTTGGCAATTCCAGCAATAATTTGGCAATCCCCCAAGGGAGGAAAATATCTTAATTAGAAGTATCTCACAAAATCCTGATACTAACATTAAGATAGACTATACAGAAGCAGATGCTTGCAGCCAACCATTGAACTAATCATGGGGTCCCCAATGGAGGAGTTAGAGAGAGGACTGAAGGAGTTGAAGGGGTTTGCAACAATACAACCAACCAAAGCTCCCAGGGTCTAAACCACCAATCAAAGAGTATACATGGAGTGACTCATGGCTCCAGCTGCATATGTAACAGAGGATGGCCTTGTCGGGCATCAATAGGAGAAGAGATCCTTGGTCCCGTGAAGGCTCAATGCCCCAGTGTAGGGGAATGTGTAGGCGGGGAGGCAGGAGTTGGTGGGTGGGTGGGTGCACACCCTCATAGAGGCAGGAGGAGGGAGGATAGGGTAGGGGGCTCCTGGGGGGGGCCAGGAAAGGGGATAACATTTGAAATGTAAATAAATAAAATATCCAATAAAAAGAAGGCTAAATGCAACAAATACCCACATCAGTACCATTAATAAACATTCGCTTATAAATATTTGCTAATAATTATTTCTGTTCTGTACTGAGCATTGCCAAAATTCTGTGGCAGTGCTTGTCGACCTTCCTAATGCTGTGACCCTTTAATATAATTCCCCATGTTGTGGGGACCCCCCCACCATTAAAATAACTGCTTCATAACTATGGTTTTGCTACTGTTATGAATCCTAATGTAAGTATTTTTTTGGAGAGAGAGGTTTGCCAAAGGGGTCATGACCCACAGGTTGAGATCTGATTCTGTGTAAAGCAAAGCCCTTTCCAAGGGAGTTAAAGTGTAGGGACATTTACATATAGACCCCTGGGGAGAGGGGCTAGAGGGAAGGGACACACACGAAGATGCCATGAACACAATTTAGAGAGAAAGGTTACATATGTACGGACACTGGGGACAGGAGTTAACGAAGGGGCACATACAGACACCAGGAGACAGCGTTAGAGAGAAAGGACACATACAAAGCTACAATGGTCAATGCCTTGTAACATGAGGGTGGTGCTCAAAGATGAAGTTTGGAGGGAGATGAGATTTCTGAGGCAAGGGGTATTTGGGATGATCTAATGGATGGAAGATGGGGAGCCCAGCAAGGCCTGAAGGTGTGGGTACAATTCAGAGAAGCGGTGTAAGGAATGCTCTTCCGAGGGAGAATAGTTAAATAAGTTCGAGTCCAGACGATCTCTTTTGATGCCAGACACAGACTCCGTACAGAGAATCTTCTAACACTTCTATTTTAGGAATTCAAGTCCCATTCCTTCTAGGATTGGCATGCTTTGGGAGCATGTCCTTCTCAGTAGGAGCACAGTGATCAGAATCATGTATTAGTGGGCTGAATTGCCCGCGCTGACACCTGATGGCCTTCCAGATGTGCACAGACCCGAAGACAAGTATTCATTCTCAGATACTGTGTAATTCAGACAGGAATTGAAATTATTTCTCCAAACTAAACATTCATCTTTCAGCGATCTCTCTAGAAGCAGAGCCTGTGCCAGAGGCAGAGTTGCCTGCCATCTACTGAGAAGGGAATCCCTGGGATGGAAGTGTACGGTAGAGAGCATTGGAGTTGGGACGGTTGTGGTCTCATGTCAGTGAGCTCCATACCCGGCCTGAGCCAGGGGAGGAGGGTGAGGCTCTGGGGCTGGACGTTGGACCTAAAAGTGCAGTGCAGTCTTCCTCCTTGAGGCAAAGAGGCAGTAGTTTTTGAAGCTAGTGAGAGCTAAGAGTTGTAGACCCTGGTGAGAAGGAAGGGGAGGTGTAGGTCATAGGCTGGACTCCGGCCAGCAGAATGCTTGGGGAAGAGGAGCTGATATGAGCCTGCGGCAGACAATAGTTCTAGCTGCCAATGAATGAATGCTTAGACTCCATTAAATGGAACCACCAGGCAAGCACAATATGGAGTCTACTACAATATCAGTACATGGATGTATTTATTATTGTGCAGTTCAATGGTATGCATTCTCTTCATTCAGCTAGTTGTCTTCAGATCAAGCATCATGACCTACAAACACACACACATACACACACACACACCTACACACCTATACACATACCTACACACCTACACACACACACACACACACACCTACACACCTATACACATACCTACACACCTATACACACACACACACACACACACACACACCTACACACCTATACACATACCTACACACACACACATACACACCTACACAGCTATACACACACACAGGTACCTACACAGCTATACATACACACACACATACGCGCGTGTGCACACACACACACACACACACACACACACACACACACACACCAGAAAACAGGGCCAAGGCCCATCACAAAATCTTCTCGTGGTTTTTGCACACAGATTCCAAACCTTTGGCATTTCTTTTCCTTGCCATAGGCTGATGGTTCTCCTAGATGGGGCAGGGTGCCCCCACAGAATACTTAAGGGCCAGGAATTTAGGAATTCAGCCAAAGTGTGAGTAGACTTCCTATTTTCCCGTTAATTGATGGAAGTAACATCAGCCTTAGACTTGTAGCATCGATGACTTATGTCTAGCAAGTGGATGCATATGGAATCAGTTTCTACTAAATAGTACCAGACAAGCATACTTCCTCATAGGTCCCCAATTTTAACTGCAATGCAAGGATGAAGTTCTTAACATGAAGTTTAAAAAGTAAGGGAATAATGTAATTTCAGCTTCCTGTGAGCCATGTGAAGGCTAACGTGGAGCTGAAGCAAGGAAGTAAGGAAGATGAGAAGGAATCATTGTGGATTGTAAGACCTCTCCTGAGAACAGCAGGACAGCGTTAAACGTCAAGGAAAACACTTTGCTCACAGTTGATCCCATATTTCTTTTGTGTGTGGGGTGTGGGGTAGGGGTGGTATATGGATACGTGCGACAGTGGGTGTATGTGCCTGTTTACACATATGAAGGCTGGAAAAGGACTTTTTATCTGGCCTGCTCTATCATTGTCAGGCTTTTACCCCAAGACAGGGATTTTTTTTTTTTTTTTTTGAACTTGCTGGCAGACTCAAGCCCCAGCTATTTTTTTGTCTCTTCCCCAACAGTACTAGGGTGATGAGCATGTGGAGGATGGTGGGATCTGAACTCAGTTCTTCATGCTTATGTAACAAGCACTTTTACCCACTAGGCCATCTCTCCGGTCCCTGTTGCTACAATGTTATATGATTAAATTTTAGAATTTTATAAACATGGATATGTAAAGTAGGGACTATAGGTACAAGCAGTTTTGTAACTTCTTTTTTTAACCAGTGATGAACATTTATTTTTATCTGTTACAAGCTTCCCCTCCAAAAAAAAAAAAAACCTATAAAACACACCTTGGAATGGATAGCCTTTCATTTTATGAATGTGGCACAATACATCTAATTAATCTTTAAAATGCATAATTTACTCCCTGTGCAGTGATACTCTGATTTTAATTTTATCCAGGAACAAAGTATTGTGAATAAATGGTCTACATTTTGAGTATTAAGCTGCAGAACTGCCTTTGACATTGGGTGAAATTTTGATTTTTGTCTTGAGCACATTTTTCTAAGTGGTTGTTTCTTAACAGCATGATTCATGTGATAGGGACCTATGCTATTTAAAAACAGAATCTTATTTTCCAACTTTGTAAATATGTATGCCTGCAACAGAGTTTTCCACTCCAAGACTTCTAAAGTTAAGGAAATTGGTATAATCTTATTACTACAGTAAAATTAAAGCAAAGCCACAATAAGGCCATTATACAAAGCAGTAACTCCAAGAAAACGACTTTTAATTAAAGAAAACACACACACACACACACACACACACACACACACACACACACACACAAGACAGCTAATCACCGGCTTTGTATGTAAGTCATTTGTTACTAAGAAAACTTGAGAAAGACTTTCTATGTTCATGTGAATTTTCACATCATTTTCCTAGAATTTCTGTCTTCAGGACATATAGAAACAGAAGACACTCATTTCATGGGCAAAAACTTGGGAGCTATAGCCACTGGCTGGAACATGAGACGTGGGAACACCTGATTCAGAATCTGAGAGCCTGAACAACGGTGGGCTTTGTACTGACATGAAGGTTAGGCCCACGGGTATTGTTCTCTAGTATTTTGAGATCTTCAAATTTAAGATGAAGCAAACACACACACACACACACACACACACACACACACACACACCACATACTATACACATGCACCACACACTCACATGCACATGCATGTGCCCCAAACAAACACACAATACATACATATACCACACACATACATACACGCCTATATGTACACCACTCCCCCCCCCCCCCCCCCGAACATACCTGGAGTTAATACAAAGCGAACTATTGAACCCTTATCAAACCCTTATCAAATACTGTTTCTAAATTCATCTGTATCAGCACGTGTTGGGTTTTGCTTTTGTGTATGTTGGCTTCTGGCCTAAAATGAGCGATTAAATTAGAACAGAGAGCAAGTTTTAGGCTGTCAGTGCTAGAAAGTGCTTTGTTGACTCAATCCAACCCTTCATTTTCTAAACAGGAATCCCAGTCTCAAGAGGTTAAGTGCCTTGTCTGGGTGGAATAAACAGCAAAGGGGCAGAGGTGAAGTTTACGGCAGAGCATTTAATTTCTGAGTCCTGTGTTTTTCATTCAGCTCCTAATCTCTGCACAGAGGTCAACTGTGAAGCTTATAAACTCGTGATTATACACATTGAAGCTCTATAATGTGAACAGTGTAACTAAAGCCAGTTTTTTAAAGGTGGCCCCAAATTGGCGGTTAGCTCACCGCGTCTGAATGCTCCTTTAAAAACAAAAGGGCCGTTTTGGTTTTCATCCTTTGAGCATAAATTCAAACCATGGTCTATCTTTCCCAAATCTACATCTGCCTGCTCTCAGACTCACTCTTGTGGATAAAAGCATTGCTAAAAATAGTAACACACACACAGAAAGATGCAGGCAAGAAGTAACACTGTGGTAAGCAAACTGTGGCTGGACAGCCTGTGCTGTTTATTAGATTCAGATCTTAAAATAGGACCGTGGATAATCTTGGGGACACAGCCTTATTTTGGAATAAAATACATTATTTCAAACAGCAGTTTGTCCTTGGGGATGATGTTAATTCAGCTTTGCAACCAACTTACTTTGTAGATGGCACAGTAGAACAGTAGATAAACTTGCAAGGCACACCCTGGTTGGATTCATGTGACAGAAAGCTCATGGTTTCCATAGCGTCAGAGCCTGCAGACAGTGGTAGAGTCTTCTTCAAGGTCTAGCAAGGTGGACCGTGGGGAGAGGATCCTCTGTTTCCAATCACTATGTCTGACGTAGATGTTGGGAGCATTACGTGCTGATAGCAGAATCAGCAGTGCAGTTGGGGTGGGCCCTTGAAAATGGCATCAGGCTGAGAAACGAAAGTCTGGGGAGGACGGGTAGCGTTTTCTTGGCTGCCTGATAGCTTTCAGTATAGACATTGGTTTCTTCCCTGTCCTCACCCTGTTTCTTCTACTTCTCTTGCTTTTAAGTCTGCGGTGTGTAGAAGTTCATGCAGGTACATGTGGGTGTGCATGTGCACTCGTGCATACTTCTCTGTGTGTGTACGCACATGTGTGTGTGTGTGTGTGTGTGTGTGCTGCATGTTCAAATATAGAAGCCAGAGGTTGATGTTACGTATCTTTAGTCACTTGCCCCCTTAATTTTTTTAGACAGGGTCTCTAGGTGAAACCTGGAGCTCAGGATTTGTTTAGGCTTGCCGGGCAACAAGCTCCAGGGATCTGTGTTCTCCTTCAAGCACCCAGCATTAGGTTTATAGGCAATTGCTCATCACTGTGCATGACATTTTCACATGGGTGCTAGAGATCCGAGAGGATGTCTTCATGCTTGCACGGCAGACACTTTACGGACTGGGCCATCTCTCCAGGTGGATATGGACTTCATTAATTGAAGCTCCTAGACAAGTCTATCTGAGGGTGAGGGATAATTACCCCATTTCTCTTACACTGATTAAGTGTGACTACACATATTTCTCCTAGTCATTATAAGGCATGAGATACCAGTTATATAAATGCACCATTACTTTAGTTCCTAAATGTTTCTAAAGGGAATGGACTGCCCTTAGGATCTTAACAATTACAATGTTAGTGCCATGGTTCAGTACAAAGAACTTCTGCAGATGACCATGTGAGTCTTCAGCTTAGCTGGCCACATAGTTAGTGTGTTATAAGTACTCACCTCTGTTGTTGGGGAAATTTCTCCAGGCAGAAAGTAAAGAGACCAGAATGCTAAGCTTTGGTAACATTTACTTACCAAAAGAAGAAGCAAGGCAAATCCAGAGTTTGCGAACCCTGCCAGAGGGCATGGGCCTATTTCCTATCTACCAGGTGCAGAGCTCTTTGCCAAGTTCCCAAGGTAGAATGTAAAACTCTGACAAGCCTTAGCTACCAGGGGCCCCCCTGAGTGAACAATGTGGAGCTGGGGATGGACTCAAAAGCAAGAGGAATTTATTGTTCCAGTGCTTGTCCCTGGGCAGCCCGTTTGGCCAGTTTTTACAGTTAGAATAGAGCAGCAGCCATTAGGCACAGTATGATTGACAGAACACTGTGGCTTTTTTTTTTTTTTATTAGATGCTTTCTTTATTACAATATCTCCTTTCCCAGGTTCCCCTCCCCACCCCCCAAAAAAATAAAAAATAAAATAAAATAAAAAAACAAAAACTAAAACAAACTCCTGTTCCCTCCCCCCTCCCCCTGCTCACCACCCCACCCCCCTCCTGCTTCCTGGCCCTGGCATTCCCCTACACTGGGGCATAGAACCTTCACAGGGCCAAGGGCCTCTCCTCCCATTGATGACCGATTTGGCCATCCTCTGCTACACATGCTGCTGGAGTCATGAGTCCCACCATGTGCACTCTTTGGTTGGTGTTTTAGTTCCTGGGAGCTTTGAGGGCACTAGGTAGTTCATATTGTTGTTTGTCCTAAGGGGCTGCAAACCCTTCAGCTCCTTGGGTCCTTTCTCTAGCTCCTTCATTGGGGACCCTGTACTCACTCCAATGGATGGCTGTGAGCCTCTACTTCTGTATTAGTCAGGTACTGTCAGAGCCTCTCAGGAGACAGCTATATCAGGCTCCTGTCATCCAGCACTTGCTGGCATCCAGAATAGTGTCTGGATTTGATGATTGAATATGGGAAGGTTTCCCAGGTGAAGCAGTCTCTGAATTGTCCTTCCTTCAGTCTCTGCTCCATAGTGAGTCTCTACAACTCCTTCCATGGGTATTTTGTTCCCCCTTTTAAGAAGGAATGTAGTATCTACACTTTGGTCTTCCTTCTTCTTGAGTTTCTTTTGGTTTGTGGTTTGTACTTTGTGTATTCCCATCTTCTGGGCTAATATCCATTTATCAGAGAATGCATACCATGTGTGTTCTTTTGTGATTGGGTTACCTCACTCAGGATGATATTCTCCAGATCCTTCCATTTCCCTAAGAATTTTATAAATTCATTGTTTTTAATAACTGAGTAGTACTCCATTGTGTAGATGTACCACATTTTCTGTATCCATTCCTCTGATGAGGGATATCTGGGTTGTTTCCAGTTTCTAGCTATTATAAATAAGGCTGTTATAAACATAGTGGAGCATGTGTCCTTATTACATGTTGGAGCATCTTCTGGGTATATGCTCAGGAGTGGTATAGCTGGGTCCTCTGGTAGTACTATGTCCAATTTCTGGAGGAACCTCCAAACTAATTTCCAGAGTGGTTGTACCAGCTTGCAGTCCCACGAGTAATGAAGCTGGATATAAAATTAACTCAAGCAAATCAGTTTCCTTCTTCTACACAAAGGATAAACAGGCTGAGAAAGAAATTAGGGAAAAACACCCTTCACAATAGTCACAAATAATATAAAATACCTTGGTGTGACTCTAACTAAGCAAGTAAAACATCTGTTTGACAAAAACTTCAAGTCTCTGAAGAAGGAAATTGAAGAAGATCTCAGAAGATGGAAAGATCTCCCATGCTCGTGGATTGGCAAGATTAATGTAATAAAAATGGCCATATTGCTGAAAGCAATCTACAGATTCAATGCAATCCCCATCAAAATTCCAACTCAATTCTTCACAGACTTAGAAAGAGCAAT
>JADRCD010169070.1:17255-43776 GCA_019843815.1 Montemys delectorum | reverse complement strand
AAAAAAAAAAAAAATTGGTACTGTATAGAAGCAGAAATATACTACAGCCTTATAAAAATAGCTTAAAGGACACAATGAGGATAGAAACAAAGTAAAAGACCATCAGACAGACAGACAGAGGAACCCAGGCGTGGTGGTGCAGCCCTTGTCGCAGTGTTCCTATGGCTGGGACAAAGCACTACTACCAAAGAAACAAGTTGCGGCGGGGACAGTTTCTTTGGCTTACACTTCCACATCACTGTTCATCACTGAAGGAAGTCAGGGTGTAGCTGACATCAGCCACTCTTACGAATGGGTTTTCTGGAATGGGGATCAAGGCCCGAATAATTTGGGGTACCGGAAATGTGGGAAGGGTTTGAAAAAATTAGACCAACACATGGTATGCTCTCAGTTCACCATCTTTCATTGAATTCTTTTTGTTACAAGCAAACAGGTAGATAGGTAAAGCAAAAACCCTGCCCCAAGTTCTTCAGCAACTTGGCCCAATCAGCAGCTTCATTTTCAGTCTCTGGAGGCGGGACTTCCTGAGTAACTGGAACTTGAAGAGAGGCGTGGCAATTAGCAAGAGGTGGACAGAGAGGCGTGGCTACCTGTGGAAGGCGGGGTCTGATAGAATCAGCCCTCAGCTGTAGGAGGGTCACGTCAAGACAGGATCCTGTAGGCAGGAACTAATGTGGAGGCCATAGAGGGATGCTGCTCACTGGCTTGCTTCCCCAGGCTTGCTTTCCCTGACTTGCTCAGCCTGCTTCCTTATAGAACCCAGGACTACCAGCCCAGAGATGGCACTACCCACAATAGGCTGGGCCCTCCCCCACTGAACACTAATAGAAAAAAAAATGCCCTACAGCTGGATCTCATGGAGGCATTTTCTCAACTAAGGCTCCTTCCTCTCTGTTGACTCTAGCTTGTGTCAAGATGACACAAAATCAACTAGTACAGCCCTCTAACCCCTATACTGGGTCAGGACAATCAGAAGTTCAAAATTCTAGGCTACACAGCAAGTTCAAGGCTTGACTTATACAAGAAACTCTTAGATAAAATAAAACAAAATAGGAAGGTCCCTGAGATCCTTGGGGGCTTTTCTTCTAGGTCTCTGAAATCACGGGGGCCTTCCTTCTAGTCCTTATCAGGCTCCTTCTCTCCTCAGAGCCTTCACATTTTCTCATCTCTCTGTAGGAAGCTGTGAGGGGATCTTCCCTAAACTCTTCAGACTCACTTCAGGGCTCAACTCCCATGACTTCACCTCAGAAAAACAACTGTCCTTAAGATTAAGCTAACTCTTCCATATTACTCCTTATCGGAATGTCTCCATCATTTCCTGATATCTATTCTTTCATTCCTTTTTCTTAAGACTCATTTACTGCTGGGCAGTGGAGGTGCATGCCTTTAATCCCAGCACTTGGGAGGCAGAGGCAAGTGGATTTCTGAGTTCGAGGCCAGCCTGGTCTACAGAGTGAGTTCCAGGACAGCCAGGGCTACACAGAGAAACCCTGTCTTGAAAAAACAAAAACAAAAACAAAACAAAACAACGACAACAACAAAACCAGAGTCTTCCCCAGGAAACCCCATTTGATTAGTATTTATGTGGGACACTGTGAGCAATCCATCCACAGACCTTTGCCCCTTGCCCTCCTTGTCATTGGTCTTCAAGTCTGTGCTTTCCAAATCCCTAACCAGCTGTCATACCCATTGACATACTCATTGAGTGAATCAGATGTGGACCGTGAGCATTAAACCTTACCAGGAAGCCTGGTAAGGCAGAGCCAGTCGAGACCCGGAGACTCGGTAGGCAACACCTAAGGCTCAGGCGATTCCCAGCTCCCTCCCAGACTCCTGACTTAGGATACGCCAAGTCTCCGCGTCTCAACCTGCTCTACCCCACCAAACTTCCTGTCATGTTTTACATCCCACACTGGATCTCCACCTACAGCAATGCTGTCCACCAAAGTTAGCCCTCTACCACCAGCTTCTCACTCCACTTCATAGGAGGCTGCACACAAGTGCAGTCAGATCCCTCTCTGGATGAAACCTGCGCTTTCATTTCCTCGACTCACTGATGAAGCGCGCGCTCCTTTAAAGGCACAGGTGGAGACACATAGGCAGTGGGATTGTGGGTAGGAAGACTTCCTTGTGCCTTTGGATATGCTCAGCACATAACACTCCCATTGCACAATGGGAGCCTGAGGTGCCAGTCCAACTTGCTGGATCAGTGTGGCAGGGAGTGCCTGGCACCGGTGCCCAGCTCAGCTGACTGCCCACCACTTGTACCCCTGGTGTGATCTTTCCTTTCTTTGATGATGGTGCTTGCTGTGGATGGCCAGGTTGTCACTTTCCAACGGGACATACATGATCAACTCCATTCCAGAATCTCATTCAGGCCATTCCCAGTACCAATTACTGCATCGGGTACCAGTGAGAAATAAAGGGCAGCATCAAAGTGGATAATTTGAGAAAAGTTTGGCAAGGGAGCTGTTTGCCAAGGGTAGGCAGGACGAAGGAAGACCGATGGATGAGTGTAACCCCTCCAAGCTGGCTGATCTGGAAAAACCCCAAATGATCCCAGGATGAGGACTTTTAGAAGCAGAGGGGTAGGTGCTGGCGAGGCACTTGAAGTGTGGCCTTTGATACAGAGCAGTCATCAGTAGTCCCTTGATAGGAGAGCCATGGGTTATATAAATACCCCTGCATTCTCCTCCTCTGTTTGAATCACTGGTGCTGGCCCATCAGCAAACCAGAGAATCAGGGGACCCACAGTCCTCCAAGGTCTATCAGTATCTTGAGGCATAGAGCCCAGTGGAGGACAAGAGGAGGAGATACAGAGAAAAATGCATGATTTACACACTGCCTAGCCTTATTTAAACAAACACAGCATCTGCTGGTTTAGATGTCAAGCAGAAAGGCTTGACACAGAGCTCCTAAGTGCTGCCACTAGCTCATCTCCATTTTACAGGGCTGTGCTCCAAGGCCCCAGGACTCTGCCGTTTGTGCTCAGCACTCAGGAGTCTTCCAGAGGCTTCATTGACCCTGGTTAGGGCATATGACATGGCCAAGTCACAGACTCAGAAATAGGAGCTAGTATGGAGGAAAGTCGTAATAGGCCGCCTGAAGAATTGTTGACGCTGATGTGTGGGTCAGAGCTTCTCAACCTGGAGTCACTGAGAAGCCTACTGCATTACATATTTTTCTCAGTGTGGTGGTTTGAATATACTTGGCCCAGGGAGTGGCACTATTAGGAGGTGTGACCCTGATGGAGGAAGTGTGTCACTGTGGGGGTGGGCTTTAAGATCCTCCTCCGAGCTGCCTGGAAGCCAGTCTTTTCCTAGCAGCCTTCAGATGAAGATGTAGAACTCTCAGCTCCTCCAGCACCATGCCTGCCAGGATGCTGCCACGCTCTCGCTTTGATAATGGACTGAACCTCCGAACCCGTAAGCCAGCCCCAATTAAATGTTATCATTATAAGAGCTGCCTAGATTATGGTGTCTGTTCACAGCAGTAAAACCCTAACTAAGACACACAGTGCTGTGGTAAAAGTCTGTGGGGAAAAAAAAGCAACTTGAAAAAAAAAAAAAGAAAGAAAGAAATCCCCTCTCTAGTCATCCATATTGATAGCCAAGAATAAGAACGTCAAGAATGCTGGTCAGATGTTGAGGACAGCATGTCATGACAGGGACTGCCCACAACAGGCCAGGATGGAGACATCTCAATAGCCCGTGGCAGCTCTTAGTAAAAACAGTTGTTGAAATTTCTCCTAACCTTAGCCCTGGACAACAGCTGTATAAATTTCATTTGTGTGTGACTGTTTTTCAGTTGGCCCTGGTGTGCATAATTATTCTATTATATTTGACTTTCCTACTTCTTTCTCCTTCTGCTCTGGTGAATTCTGTGAAACTAGATGTTCCTTGATGTAATGATTCTTAAACAATTAAAAATTAAGGCATAGGAGCACAGCACAGCACAGCCCTAATGGCTCAGGTGCATGTTGTGTGCCCTCATCTTGGAAACAATGTAATACCTGCACTATGGTAGTTCCCAATTAATGTTTGACTTGCAAAGAAAGTTTGAAGAAACTATTAGAAAATGAAATAGTGCCAACACTGGGACCCCGAGAAAGGAAAAGGCAATTGAAGTTATGAAGTAAGTTTTGCACAACATTTAAAAGTGGTTCCTGGATAAGCAAGTATAGAATACATAAAATTATATACTAGTGCCCAGCAGTGGTTGCACATGCCTTTAGTTCCAGCACTTGGGAGGCAGAGGCAGGTGGATTTCTGAGTTGAAGGGCAGCCTGGTCTGCACAGTTCCAGGACAGCCAAGGCTGTACAGAGAAACCCTGTCTCAAAAACCAAAAATAAAAAATAAAAAATAAATTAAAAAATAAAATTATATACTAGTAATATTAAGTCAAAGCACTGAGACTCTTAGGAGAGTCATTGTGTGCAACATACAGAGGCAGAAGCTAGCAGAACTGCTCACTTAAGGGGTGACGCGATTCTTTCTGGCCACCGCCTGGCAGCTTTGCCCATGCCATTTATCACTAGAGCCTCACAAGAAAATGCAAGTACCTGACCTCAGAGCTCTGAGCTCTGAAGTATATAAGTTAAAAGTTAAAGTTTGCATTATTATTATTTTGATCAAAGGCCTGGGAATAGGGGAAGCTTGAAACTTTGGGGAACAATTGTAATTCTTGATTCTTTGTGGGATGTGGTTATTCTTTTGAATTTGATTTGGCAATGATTATACAATGTCTTTTTATCTACCTGCATTCTGGAGTAACAGAAAAAGACTGGGGTAAGTTAAGGGCGAGTAAGCAAGTGAGGTGTGTGTGAGGTGTGTGTGAGGTGAGTGGAGAGAGTGTGTGAGGAGAAGAGTGTGTGAGGAGAAGAGTGTGTGAGGAGAAGAGCGTGTGAGGAGAAGAGTGTGTGAGGAGAGAGTGTGTGAGGAGAAGAGCGTGTGAGGAGAAGAGTGTGTGAGGAGAAGAGTGTGTGAGGAGAAGAGTGTGTGTAAGTGAAAGGGGAATGCACAGAGGTGTGTAAGAGTGTGGGAGTCCGAGAAAAGAAAAACACACAGGATAAAAAGCAGAGTGTGCAAGAGAATGCAAAGTGTGTGCAGCCTCAAGCTGTGGGCAAGCAAGCAAGAGAAAAAGAGAGGGGAGGGGGAGAGAGAGAGAGAGAGGGAGAGGGAGAGGGAAGTGAGAGCAGCTTTAAGCCTTGAAAACTTGCCTGTTGGTTTGTACCCAAAAAGGGGCCTACGTCTGATTATTCCGAGCCTTCCAGATAGCCCTGCTTCCACTTGAGAACGATCCTGTGTTGAAGCTGGATCCTGACACCTAAGGACTCTCGGGTACTGGGATTCTGGGCTGGAAAGCTGGCTCAGTGGTTAAGAGCACTTGTTGCTCTTGGGGAGGACCCACATTCAATTTCCAGCACCCACAACCTTTGGTGGCTGATGACCATTTATAACTCAAGGTCTAAGGGTTTCAACACCCTCTTCTGACCTCTGTGAACACCAGGCATGCATGTGGTACACATGCAAACATGCAGGCAAGCAGAAGATAAAACATCTTTTTGTTTTGTTTTGTTTTGTTTTGTTTTGTTTTGTTTTTGAGACAGGGTTTCTCTGTGTAGCCCTGGCTGTCCTGGAACTCACTCTGTAGACCAGGCTGGCCTCGAACTCAGAAATCCGCCTGTCTCTGCCTCCCAAGTGCTGGGATTAAAGACGGGCACCACCACCATCCGAAGATTTATTTATTATTATACATAAGTACACTGTAGCTGTCCTCAGACAGCACCAGAAGAGGAAGTCAGATCTCATTTCGGATGGTTGTGAGCCACCATATGGTTGCTGGAACTTGAACTCAGGACCTTCGGAAGAGCAGTCAGTGCTCTTACCTGCTGAGCCGTCTCATCAGCCCCAAAACATCTTTTAAGAGATTAAAAAGCACTGGCATCCAGATAAATTATCTTTCCAGTACCTCCTCCCAACAAAGAGAGGCCTCGTATCTAACAGGGGAGGTGATATCGATGCTGCTGCCTCAGGGGTCAGTAGCCTTGTTTCACCCCCACATGTAGCAACTGAGCGCTTGAAATGTGGCTGCCTCAAAACTGAGATGTGCAGCAAGCCTGGGTACATGAGAACGAGGCCACTGGGATGTGATCCAAGGAAAGAGGAAGCATGGGGACCACGGAACCATGGCCAGCTCACCACCACTTCCGTTCTCATCCTCCTTCAAGCAGCTTCCTGAAAGCAGATGTAACAACCCTGCTTTTCTGCCTGCTCAATCCACTTTACTGGCAGCCACTCCTCTGCTCCTCCCCAAACACTTCAGGCTAGCACTCCCTGCTCCGGTGCACACCGAAGCCAGAGCCGTGCATAGATCCACGGCAGCAGTCATCTCTGCTGAGCCCCGCAGGTCTTATCTGACCGTTCTATTCGCTTAGATCTTTCCCTTCATATGTCTCCCAGCACAGGGTTTGCCCTGTCCCTTCCACCACCTTTCAGAGCCCCGTCTTCAGGACACAGAAGATACATGCCTTTGGTCCAGCCAGCATACCTGCTGCCTAAGTTCCTGGGTGATTCTGACTTTCCTGCATTTGCACCTTGCTTCTTCTACTGCCGTTTAATTTTCTTTAGATCAGAGCATGATTAGCTTTTATATTCTGCCTTGGTCTGGCCTCATGGAACAAGCAGATCCTCAAAAAAGCAAGTTTCTGAAATGCAGTGGTGGTTGGAAATACGTGTACTTTCAGAGATGCAGAAACAACAAATGTTCCTTTTAAAGTTAAAGTACTGGGCTGATGGCTCAGCAAGTAAGAGCACTGACTGCTCTTCCGAAGGTCCTGAGTTCAAATCCCAGCAACCACATGGTGGCTCACAACCATCTGTAATGAGACCTGATGCCCTCTTCTGGTGTGTCTGAAGACAGCTACAATGTACTTATGTATAATAGATAAATAAATCTTTTAAAAAATTTAAAAGAATTAAAGTACTGCGTGTGGTGACACATGTCTTTAATTCCAGCACTCGGGAGGCAGAGGCAGGCAGATCTCTGTGAGTTTGAGGTCAGTCTGCTCTACATAGCAAGTTCTAGGACAGCCATAACAATTTCAAAACTTTTTTTTTTTTCACAAAATGCCCTATGTTTCCTAAACTGTAGGGCTCAAACAGTCCTCCTGCCTCTGTCTCACAAGTAGCTAGAACCATAGGCACGCTACCTTACCTGGCTTAAAAACTTTTCTTCCTTGAGATAATTACAGATCTTGAGGAAGTTGGAAAGGTGACGGGGGTTCTTACATTCCTCACACGATCTCCTCCAATCTGAAGACTACAAAGGTAACCTCAGTACTGTGTGTATAGAATAGTACTTGGCCATCCAATGGCTGGATATGTGTAACACCATAACAAGGGATAGATGGTGTTCTGAGAATATAGCTCAGATGGCACAGTTTGCCTGACATGGACCCTGGGTTCAATCCCTGACAATGCATACCAGGACCAGGACATAGCTTGAGCTAAGAAGGACCCAGGCTGCTGGGTGGAAGCAGGTTTCTGGAGCTGATGATGATGCTGTTGGCTCTGCTTGGTCCCTGCTGAAGCCTGAGCCCCTGAGGCTGAGGCTCAGCCACCTGGAAGTCCTAAGGGACACCGCATTATAGAGCAGTTTCTCTTATACCGGAAACTCAGAGCCTATGTCTCTGCTTCCAAACACCTGACAGACGTACAGTCACAAGGACACTTTCTCAAAATAGAGTACCTTTTATTATAAATTCCACATACAGAAGTACAAAGTACAAACATGAGCCTTTCTCTCTATTGACATTCCCATAAAACCTATAAAACAGGTGTAGGAGACATTTTCCCCTGGTTGCTTTAAAATGCTCTTGAGATGCCCCATGAGATCGTGCCAAGAGGCCTCCATTCCTCCCACAGACACTGAGGGGAGACCCATTTTCTTGGGGACTCAGGACCTTGGGACGAGCCCTGGGAGGGATCATAACATCGTCTGTATGATAGAGAACTTGAGAGGAATATGCAAACCGCACTACTGGGGAGAAAACAGCTGAGCCTGCAGCTGGCTTTTGGGATGAAGCCACACAGCCTCTCCTTTTTTATTTTTATTTTATTTTTTATTTATTATCATTATTTTTTTTTTTTTGGCTTTTTCGAGACAGGGTTTCTCTGTATAGCCCAGGCTGTCCTGGTACTCACTCTGTAGACCAGGCTGGCCTCGAACTCAGAAATCCGCCTGCCTCTGCCTCCCAAGTGCTGGGATTAAAGGCGTGCGCCACCACCGCCTGGCCAGCCTCTCCTTTTTTAATCTTCACTTTGCTAAGGGCCCAAATGCTACCACGTTTGGGGCCTTTCTAGACGTTGCTTTCAACAACTGGAGACAAGAGAGAAGAAATCAGTAATGCCCCCATATTTTTCTTCTTTTTTGGAGGGTGGTGGAGGTAGGCTCTCATGTAGCCCAGGCTGACCTTAAACTTGGCATGTAGCCAAGGATAACCTTGGACTCCTGATTCTCTGACCTCTACCTCCCAAGTGCTGGAACTATAGGCATGTGCCACCACCTGTAGCAAAGGCACCCCATTTTTGTCCAGGGACATGTCCAGGCCCCCTTAATGGTAGAACTCTTCCACCCAGCTCTTCTTGGGAGCTGTCCCAAATGAAACACGTGTATACAGATACCTGTATGCAAGGGGGCATTGTGCACTAAGGTCCGTGCACAGGCATGGGTGGGTGGGAGGAAAGGCAGTCCCAGTTGCTCAGGCCAGTCAGTCATCACTGAATGTGGGCTGAGCCTGAGGAGAGTCAAAGATGCAGACAGAACAGCATAGGAGAATCAGGCTCCAAGTCAGCTCATTTTCCCCTCTGCCCTGCGGAGGAGGAAAGGGAGTTTAAGGTGGACGGGTGGAAGCAGCTGTCCTGGCAAGCCTGTGGTCCCTGTAACAGCCAGTATGTGGTCCTTCAGCTCCCCTTCAGCCCACACTGTGTCTCCTAGGATAGCCAGAACAGTGCCTCACCAGTTCCCTGACTGATCTCCATATCCCGTTTCTCAGGAGATGATCCTGAGGCCAAAGATGGCTGAGATGTAGCCCAACTAGTCCTCCACTTAGACACATTCAGCCCTGATAGACACTGTGCTGGCTGGCAACTCGGCAAGTAATAATGTCACTGGCAGCCACCAGGTCCATAAGGACTTGAGAGATGGTGTCCAGACAACTTCTGGCTACTGCAGATGTCCAGGATGAATGGACCACAAGCTCCCCCCTACAATGTCAGAGGAGACAAGCAGAAGAACACAGACAGACTGACATACCTGGGGCTCCCAGGGTCACCTTTAGGGCAAGGACAATGCCTTGGCAAGGCGGGTCCAGAACCAGGACTTGGTGCAAGGGTTGGTATAGTCGCATATAGTGATGAACCGCAGGATACTGGGAAAGTCCTTCTTCATCGCCTTGTATTTGATAGGAATCAATCGCTTCTGCTGGACACCTGGAGGCCAAAGGGTGTGGGATTAGAACCAGGTGGGGCCCTATGGTGGGGCAGGCTCAGCCCCTAAAGCACAGGCTAACACCAGCTTTCCACCAACTGGGTACCCATGGTACATAGCTACTACATAAAGAAGTCCACAGGTCCATCCACAGAGATCTATAGTGCTTTGGTTTTTCACTCCTGGACTAGCATCTTAAGGCTCTGCCTCTTCTCTCTCTGACCAAAGCAGGCCTAAGGTTACCTGGAGACAGGCTGAGAGCAAACTTGGTCTGGAAGTCACATTCCTTGCTCTGCAGATAATCGTCAGAAACAACTACCACCATGCGGCGACACCTGAGGGAGAGTGGCAGAACTCAGGCACTGCGGTGACTTCCTTCAGAGGAGGGTGTCAGGAAGGACCACATTGCCCAGGCTGGCCAGAGCCCAGCTAGCAGGAGAGTCCTCGCCTCTGGATCTCTGGGTACACTCCCCCACCCACCCTCTTAGATGTTTAATCGACCTTTTTTCGATAAGCTCACTGGCGATGGACCAGACACAGGTGCCAGGCAGGACATCACGGTCGGACACACACAATTTAAGCCGATAGTCTGTCTGTTCCAGTTGCCTGATCATCTCCTGCACAAACTCAATATCACTGGAGCAGTAGCAGATGAAGGCATCGAAAAGCTCCGGCATTTGTCCTGAGGACAGGGGACAAGGGAAACAATCGGCCTTCTGCGGAAGGCGGGAAGGAGCCCGGCATTTGTCCTGAGGACAGGGGACAAGGGAAACAATCGGCCTTCTGCGGAAGGCGGGAAGGAGCCCCACCTGGAATCTTCCATCAAGGGAACCTGAGGCTGTAGCCATCCCAAAGTGATGTCATACACACACCCTCCCAACCCATGAAAAAATGAACTCCCTCCCAGATGAGATCCAGGCTAACCATGATGGAGGCGTGCCATTAAAGTCTCAGAGCCACTCTGAGACAGGGCTGCTATTATTCCCATTTCTTAGATGGGGAAATTGAGGCTCAGAGTGAGTGGGTCACCTAAGGTCCCAGCTCCATCCATCTGCTTCCAGTATCCATGCCCTCTGCACGTCACATGTTTGAGTCTGTGGCCCTCCTATTCGACCCAGGGGAATGACACTGGGTCCTTACCCAGGGGGTCATCCAGGGTGGTGATGCCCCCTAGCTCCTTTGTTTGGGGGACACTGCTTTCCACTCTGGCCACCTGTAAGGGCTTCTCGGACTCCTGGTTCTGCTGCTTCTCTGTGTATTTCCGGCAATCCTCCTCTGTGGAGAAGAGATAGGGTGTAGAGGCTCGGCTGGTTCCCCAAGCTGCTGCAGTACACTCAGAGCCCCGTCTTTGCGCCATGGGCCTACTTGGGCTCTCAGCCTTCTCCAGCCACTGGTGCCATGAGCAGCTCTATAAACTAACCCTCCCTTTCTGGCTCTCCCAAAATGGGCGTCTGGGAGGACTCCAAAGTCAGTCTGCCTCTCTGACCTCCCTGCCTCCCCTTTCTAAGGCTATAGGGAATGGTGCCAAATTGGGGCATCTTGCGTGGCGCAGAGCAATCGAAGCAGGGGATTGAATGTCAGAAGGACTCAGGCACCCAGTTAGTGTTCAGTGAGGGTGGTGACCCCCACCTAGCAAGGTGTACCTCACTGTGGGTGGGGCGGTGGGGGGCGTTGTGCTGAGTGCCGGTGAGAGATGGAAGGGGCTTTAGTCCCTCCCTCACTTGTCCTGTTGATCCCGACACAACTGAGATATCCCTGAAAGAATCCGATCTTGACTCCTGGTTCAACTAAAGGTTTTTGCCTAGGTTCCTTCCACATCCATTCCCTATCTCAGGCTTTTTGGCCCGTCTCCCAATCCCTACGCTGTCCTGCATATTGACAGAAAATTCGACTGTCACTTTCTCCCTCCCTAGCATACCCCAGAAAAATGAACAAATATGCAATATGCCAAGCTGGCCTCGTCGACCCTGGGCACAAGGCCAGAAAGCATGTTCCCTCACCTATAATGTGCTTGAGCTCCTTCAGCACATCCTCACGGTCTAACAAGGCCAGCAATTCTAGCAGCTTGCCGACCGATGCGCCAGAGCGCCCCTGCCAGGCATCCAACAAACTGCGAGTGGGGTCGGGGCGCGTCTCCAGCTCTCGGATCTCCAAGTACTCGAAGCCCATCTCCTCCGCCAGCAAAGTCCAGTCGGCCGCCACGGGCGTCCGCGCGTTCAAGAACAGCGAGAGGCGGCGCCTCACTCTCACGTTAAGCGCGACCAAGGGTATGGAGTACATGAAGGAGTCCAGGGACCCGGATTCCACACGGGGGTCTCCCGCAGACATGGCAGGCAACCCTGGACCCCGGTGCGGTACGCGCGCCTGTTGAGCTTCCTACTTCCCTTAAGTCTCCTGCCGGCCCCTCCTTCTTTCGCTTTCGGAGAAGCTCCGCCCTTTGCTGCTAGAATCTAGAATCCCGAGCCACAGCAACACAACCTGAAAGTCAACCCACTCGTGTGTGTGTGTGTGTGTGTGTGTGTGTGTGTGTGTGTGTTGTTTTGTTGTTGTTGTTGTTTTTCGAGACAGGGTTTCTCTGTGTAACCCTGGCTGTCCTGGAACTCACTCTGTAGACCAGGCTGTCCTCGAACTCAGAAATCTGCCTGTCTCTGTCTCCCAAGTGCTGAGATTGAAGGCGTGTGCCACCACTGCCCGGCTCCACTTGTGTTTCTAACCTTTGCTCACCTCCCCTTGAAGGTGTAAGAACTTATAAAAACCGCCTCTGGCATCTGCCTTGGCCCACCGACCTGTCCTGGCTATGCGTGGTGAGGTCAATCAGCCTTGTTTAGGATTTGAAGGAGGTACAGCCATTCCGTACAGCAATTTATATTCTGGTAATAGGGAGGGAAGAGACGCTCAGACAGCCTGGCTTCGGAAGCAGTAACCTGAAGGCTCAGCCTGCCTTTAGCTATTTGATGCCACTTGTGGTGACTCTGCTTTTTTTCTTTTCCTTCCTTCCTTTCTTCCTTCCTTCCTTCCTTCCTTTCTTTCTTTCTTCCTTTTCTTTCTTTCTTTCGTTCTTTCTTTCATGTAAGTACACTGTCGCTGTCTTCAGACACACCAGAAGAGGGCGTCAGATCTCATTACAGATGGTTGTGAGCCACCATGTGGTTGCTGGGATCTGAACTCAAGACCTTCGGAAGAGCAATCAGTGCTCTTAACCGCTGAGCCATCTCTCCAGCCCGACTCTGCTTTTAAAAAGGGTAAGTCCACGACCTTGCCCATAAATTGGCATTTAGAGCATTGTGTCCTTTGTTATTTGAGACAAACAGCACTACCTTCCGGGGATCTGCAAAAAACACGAGGAGCTATCTATCACCTTACTCTTTAACATTGGGTCTAGACCCAAGGAAGATTTTTTTCGTTAATTCACTTGGTTAACCTACTTAGGTGTCAATCTCCAATACTGGGTCTCCACCCTCCCCCGCCCCCCGGGTTTAGTAGAATTCCTAGGGGAATGTGGGCACTAATGGCATTATCCCAAACAAACGTAGAACAGGCTTAAGACATGTGGGACGTGTTACCGTTAGAACCTGCCTGCCATTCAGCACCTTAGTAAAATCGGTTCTTCACACTAGCCCAGACCGCAAAATCACTGTTTTCTGAGAGGGCTTCTGTGACAGCTCAACCCGGTTGGGGCTGAACTAGGTGCCTAAACATTTTCTAGGTCCTTAGTTCTGGATTTTGGGACCCGGGGCTAAGCACAGCAAATGTTGACGGGAGACAAGAGTCTTCCTTGGCTAGCCCAGCAAAAGGAGAAGCCATGGGCCGGGCTTCGCCTTCCACGCGGCTGCGCGCTGAGCTCAAGAAGAGGGACTCCCTTGAGGCTGAGTTCATCTTAGGAAAGCAGAAGTTTCCTTCTCGGAACCTCCTTTCCGAGTGTCTACAAAAGGTTGTGCAAACTTGAACTTTCCAGTCGGCCTTTCTCGGGAGGATTAAGAGTGCGCGTTATGATTGGCTTCCGTAGGATTGGTGGGCGGGGCTTTGAGTGGGAAGAGAGTCTTAGGCCAGGCATTGGGCGGGGCTCTGGGGCAAGGGTGGGTGGGCGGCCCTCAAGCAGACTCCCCTTAATCTAATTGGTTGTGCCTGGGAGTGGGCGGCCCCTCTAAAGACCCCACCCTACCACTCGCAGTATTAGTCTACCCCGGTTGCGATCTACTTTCAGGCCTCGCGAGGTAAAGGGCCGTCCTGCGCCTGCGCCCGCCATCGTTTCTGTTTGTAAAGCTCTGGACCCAGAGCCCTAGCAAATCGGTGGGACCCATCTCTGCGATGCATCGGCTGCAGGTAGTGCTGGGCCACCTTGCCGGCCGGCCAGAGTCGAGCTCCGCGCTGCAGGCTGCGCCCTGTTCCGCTGGCTTCCGGCAGGCCTCGGCCTCCGACGTGGTGGTGGTGCACGGACGGCGCACTCCCATCGGCCGCGCCAGCCGCGGCGGCTTCAAGGTGAGGCCCCTCAGGCGGGCGAGGGGAGCAGAAGGCGGCCAGCGCGGGTGGGATCCTGCCCTCGGGGCTCCGGTGACCGCCGAGTCCCCCGGTGGGGATGCGGGCGCTGGGCTCACCGCTGCTGCGCCTCGCCCTGCAGGACACCACCCCCGACGAGCTTCTGTCGGCCGTGTTGACCGCGGTTCTCCAGGACGTGAAGCTAAAGCCTGAGCAGCTGGGAGACATCTCCGTGGGTGAGCTCCCCTGCGGGTCCTGCACCGGCTCTTCCCCGCCCTCCTCTCCGAAGCCTCTCTTTCTCACCGAGAACCTGGGTTTCACTGAGCAAGACTCTACCGATTTAAGTGGGATGGTCGAAGGACCCTTTTACAGGGTTCGCCTAAGATCATCGGGAAACACAGATATCAACATTACGATACCTAACAGTGGCGGAATTACAGTTCTGAAGTAGCAATGAAAAATAATTTTATGGTTGGGGGTCACCCAGCATGAGGAACTGTATTAAAGGGACACAGCATTATGATAGTTGAGAACCATTGCTCTGAAGTGCCTGGAGATTGCAGGAGGCGAGGAAATGCAGTTCTCTACCTACACAGACATTCTGTCTCCGGTTACAGGTGCAGATGGGTTCACCTCACTCTGCCCTAACCCCCGCTCTTTCCCTGAACTAGAACATAGTGTAGGACACGGTTTTGTCCCGAGGTGCCAGCCTGTCCCTTGTCCCTGAAGTGCCGCAGGGCTTGGAGGAGGACACTTGGGGAGGTGAGAGTTGCAGACTCTAACTTCCCTCGACCACGGCCCTGCTTTGAACAGCTTTCAGGCTTTGCATTGTGTCTCTTACCCTAGTCTCTCCTGTTACCAGGCAAGCACCCCCACCCAAGCCTCGATTTAGAGGAGCATGCCTTGTCCCTCTAGCACTGGACTGGTGGATGACAAGCTGTTGGGTAACTAGCTCCCCATTTTCCAGACTCTGAATTTGTATAGCTTCACATGAGCCTGGGGAAATCCTAAAGTGATCGATCCGGAAGGGAGATCTGGAATGTCTCCTCTCGGGAACTCACAGCTCAACCTTAGTGTGCAGGACACTACTTGGTACTGAATACGTTTTCTATCTACAGGCAATGTTCTTGAACCTGGAGCTGGGGCTGTCATGGCACGCATCGCCCAATTTCTGAGGTAACCCCTTCTACCTCTGGTGGGGATTAACCAGTCTGTAGGTGACAGGTTATCAGCTTGGATACTAGATATCAAGTCAGCCAGAATCCTTGGACCCAACATTGCCCCTACTTTGAAGGCTGTGTTATCAGGCTCAGAGAAGCGGGGACTGGAGCAAAGGTAAGCAGATGTTTACCAAAGCCAGCTTGTTGTTTGCCCTTTGAACTGTGTCCTCACATGTCAGATTAATAATTACATGACCACTGGATCAGGGCCTTCACTTCATTTCCTACTTGAGCCACCTGAGAACCCCCAGGCTCAGTCAGTTATCAGAGGCGTGAGGGTAGGGGTGGAGAGCAAAACCCAGAAGAGCTGGGGAAGAGGGGACCCAGGGTCCCTAGTCATCTTGCCCTTCCACACGTAGACTGAAGACCCCGTCCCTTCTCCTTCCTATCACGTGGGTGAGAGATGACAGCAGCAGACCCACGAGTCAGAACAGGGGAAAACCTTCTGTCTAGAGACGTGGAAGGTCAGACTTAGCCTCCCCATCCCGCTTGTAACTTTCCAGTTCATCTCTCACCTGCTTCTTCATTTTGACTTTCCCTTCTTCTGCCATACTGGCCCCCCCCCCCCCCCCCATATACACTCGCTCTGCCTATTCCGCCCCCATTGAGAGCTCTCTCCCTACTCTCCTAGCTCTGGCCAGTCCCTGCCCAGACACCTCAGAAGACTGGCTCTCAAGCATCCAATGAGTGACCTTCTTGTCCACTGGGTTGCTATGTGCCTCCCTGTCACTACAGACACTTGCAAAATACGCGCCCTGCTGCCTTGAGATTCGAAGCTCAGGCAGGGAAGCTTGTTGGGCCACTGGCACTTTTCCTCTCCTTCAGGGGTTTTGACAAAGAATAGTAGACACCTCCTTTGACCACAAAGAGACTGGTTACCAGCCCAAGAGCTAGGTCTCATGGGCAAGGCTTCCAACTGTCTCCCCAGTCGCAAGTGGCTGTAGTGACACGGTTTGCCTCATAGTTGACCCCTCTTTTGTATATATTTACCATATTGGAGGCAAGGCCAGGTTTTACCCTCTGATTTGTACACTGCTATGGGCCATAATGGGACCCTGAAGACTCATGGGGCCTGCTTTCCATGAGACAGAGTCACGTCCAGGGCTGGCTGAACACCCAGGGCTGACCGACATCTCCCCTCTGTTTCAGCGGCATCCCAGAGACTGTACCTTTGTCTACAGTCAACAGACAGTGTTCATCGGGACTGCAGGCAGTGGCCAACATTGCTGGTAAGTGGTGACTGCTGGATGCCCATGAGTGTACCCCGACCTTGGTCCTTGACCCTCAGGACCCTAGGCAGAAAGAGTGGAGCAGGACCCACGGCCGCACCCCAAGCCTTTTTGGGTGCTCCTGCATCTCCTGTGAGGCTTTGTTGAGTGTGCCCCGAGAACAGGGAGGGAACGGGCTGTGCTGCTCCAGGGCAGGCCCACTCCAGCCAGGATGGTTATGAAGTGCTTTTGTTGCAGGTGGCATCAGAAATGGGTCTTATGACATTGGCATGGCCTGTGGGTAAGATTGCGTCCTGCTGGACCTTATTAACCAACACAATAATCAAACTAATTTTTCTGTACTCGGTTCTGAGGGCCGTGATTCCAGGATTCTCCCTGCCCACAAAGACAGCTGAGTAGGCTGGCCTTCCAGAAATGTATCTAGGAGTGGCCCAGGTGCTGGGCTACTCAGGAATGGGCCAGTCTCAGCACTAGCAGGAAGGGGACTTTGTCTCTAAAGTACCCTGGGGAACTGCCAGGGTGGAAGATGTACGCAAGCATGTTGAGAAAGCACTACGCTTGAGAGTGTCCCCAGGGCACTCGTGTGTTCTCTTTGCCTGTAGAGAAAGGAATATCAGTTTTGATTCTCTAAACCCAGAGACACAGTGGCCTGTCCATCCCAGCTAGAGAGACAAGGCTCTTAGGTTGGAACTCATTGTAAAGGTAGGGACAGCCTTTTCTTTTAATTTTATTTCATGTATATAAGTACACCATCACTGTCTTCAGACACATCAAAGAGGGCATCGGATCCCTTTACAGATGGTTGTGAGCCACCATGTGGTTGCTGGGAATTGAACTCAGGACCTATGGAAGAGTAGCCAGTGCTCTTAACCACTGAGCCATCTCTCCAGCCCCAGGGACAGCTTTTATTGTACAACTTTTACTCCTCGGCCATTTTCTTGCCACCAGTCTGGCACTCGGGTACATCTGCGTTCTGGGGGACAGACTACTGGCTATCTGGTCCCTGTCACCACCTAGACTGCAGTCCTGGGTGCTAGGACCTAGACTTGGGGCTGTCCAAAGCTGGAGAGATAGTTAAGGAAGGCCTTGGCAGGCTTCGGAGCTAGCGTCCGGTTCTGTAGGATAGCTTTTGATAGGAAGCATTGCTGGCCTGTGGTCAGGTCCTGGCAGCCTACATCAGGTTGTGTTGGCCTGTGTGCCGACAGGAAGACAATTGAAGTCCACACATGAGGACCGTGGTGGCAGAGGGTCACAGCCAGCCTGGTCATTGCTGTTCATTGTGTTTGTCACAGCGAGGGCAGCAGATGTGGCTGAAGGGAACGAGTTGGGGCTCCGTGGGTTCCTCAGGGGATTTTCGACACAGTCAGCTTGTTGGAAACAGAGCAGGTGGATCTATAGGATGCCCACATCACGACCTGACCATCCACAACTGAGGACATTCCCCCAGATCTCACTGTCTTCATCTTTATAAAGGGACACCTACTTCAGCTCTGTGAAGGTTACGAGAGGGTCAGCTGACACCACGGGGTCTGTGTCATGTGGTGACACTGTTTGAAGGGATCTTACGCTGTAAAAGAGTTTAAGCTAGTGCTGGAGGTAGAGGAAATTCTCGGTTGAGGTCATCTGCTGTTGTCTTGAAGCTTTACCCCCAACCCACACACCCTTTCCGAGCCCGGAGCGCCAACCCCCTGTCCCTCCCCTTGCCCGTTCCACACAGGCCCCTCTTGGATTGACATTAATTTTGTGCTTGTTTTAAAGGAATTAATTTCTCCTTTCTCCCTTTGGCTTTGATGTTACTGAGAGCTTGGCCTAACTCTGGGCATTTGTCCTGAGCTGAGGGGTGGGTACCAGAAGGCTGTGCCGGGGGGACTGCCAGTTTCCTGCATCAGCACTGGGAGTATGTCTGGTAAAGTGCTGGGTCCTAAGCTGGAGGAAGAGAAGACTAAGCGGCCTTGTAACCTCCACCTGCCTCATGGGCCTTCTGCCCCTCTCAGGCTTCCTAGAGAGCTTACCACACTCCACAGGGGCTCCGTTGATCTTTATCCCCTAGCATTTGCCACATAGCTGGCTGTCCCTGGGGCTTCCTACTAGAACCTAGAGCTCACTCCTCCTCTTCCTCCTCCTCAGAGTGGAGTCCATGTCCCTGTCTGGGAGAGGGAACCCTGGGAATATTTCTTCTCGCCTGTTGGAGAGTGAGAAAGCCAGAGACTGCCTGATTCCTATGGGGTAAGTGTTCACAGGCAGCTGTGTATGTGCCCGCTCACCGTTGTGCGTGTCCTTAACCAGACAGCAGAATATTTTCTTAGCTTTGCCTTCTTCCTTTGGCTGTCATGTGCTCGATAGGAACTGGGCATGAGATTGATGCTGCCTGCGACTTCGCTTTCCTAAGGCCCGCCTCTCACCAAACACAGACACACACAGACACACACACACACACACACACACTCCTCTCTGACCTCACAAATTTCCAAATGTAGCTCATTCTTCATTACTTCGTTGTCTGAGGTGCAATGTCTAAGAGAAGGCAGTAGGAGCTGTCCCCAAAGCCTTGGGAGGCCCCAACAGTTGAGGACATAGGAAGCTTGGCTTCTTGGACTTGCAGGGAAGACTCAGGCCTGTGAGATTCCTTGTGGGAAGTCTGTTCCAACTCTCCATTGCTTGAGCTCTGCAACTATATCTGTGAGCTCTCCTCATTGTGTCCAAGGGCAAGGGATTCTGGGAGGCTCACCATATGAGAACCCTAGCCTGACCTGTCTTTCTCCACATCCTGTGTGTTTTCAAGAGTAGCCGGGAAGCCACAGGAGAAACTGTGCCAAATAGTGTCCGCAGCATCCTCCTGTCCTCGTCTCATGGGCAGAGACAACACACCCGGGGGACAAATAGGCTGCTCTTCCCTCTTTGAGGTTGTGAGTCTTTGAGCATCTGTGGACATAGGTGCTCAGTATTTATGATGAGCCAGGAGTCCTTAGGGCATGGACTGGAAGCTCTGTCTCTGACATGGATGCTCAGAGGTGCAAGCTTAGCCCTTCAGCGTTGGCCCTCAGGCCTGCAGACCCACAGCCTCTCCTTTCCTGTGTGTGCACTAGGATAACCTCGGAGAATGTGGCTGAGCGGTTTGGCATCTCGAGGCAGAAGCAGGATGCCTTCGCGCTGGCCTCCCAGCAAAAGTGAGTGAGGGGGATGGGCTGAGGGTGGGGCTGGAGAGTGGATCAGGTAGAGTTTTGCCAAGGGACAGACTTCATATCTCTATCTGGAAGGTAATAGTGGCCAGCATCATGATGGGTTGGGCACATGCACTGGCTTCCCAAATTGTGGACTAGGCTAGGTCTGGGGAGGTGGCCTCAGGCAAAGCTGAGCTGCCATTGGAGAAGTACAAAGTCAAGACATCCGGCCAGGCTAGAAGTGCATGGTCTCTGGGCCAGGTGGCCTCCTCAAGCAGAGTTCTCAGCAGAGATGAGAGAAGCAGGTAGAAGCTTGCTGTCCAGCTATTAGGAGAACTTAAGAGTCCATCAGAAATGAGACACTGCCCCCTAAAAGGTGAAAGGAGAGGACAGCCTCCCCAAAGCTGGCCTCTGACCTCTATATGCATGCTATGGGGGATGTATGCACACACATACACAAATTTAATTTTCAAAGGGTTGTAAGGAAGGCCAACATCTTCAAACTTCCTCCTCCCCTTTGAGGTGATCTAGCGAGCACCATGGGGCAGGTGAAGGAGAGGCTCTGAATGTCCTCAGGCATCCTGTACCTACCAAAAGGTAGGGTCCTGAGGAATTTCTTCCAGTTAGAGCTCCTTAAGGGCCAGGTATTTTCTCAGACTCCAAACCCTGAAGTACATGTTCTTCTGAGTTGACCAAGTCAAGGAACAGGCAGAAAGGGATCCCAAACATGCCTATGTTTTACTGTCCACGGTGCTGGCAGGGCAGCAAGCGCCCAGAGCAGAGGATGCTTCCGTGCTGAGATTGTGCCTGTGACCACCACTGTCCTCGACGACAAGGGTGACAAGAAAACCATCACTGTGGCTCAGGATGAGGGTGTCCGCCCCAGCACCACCATGCAGGGCCTGGCCAAGCTGAAGCCTGCCTTCAAGGATGGAGGCTCCACCACAGCAGGTGAGCGTAGGCTAGGAATGGGACCGATCGTGGTGGCCTGTCCCACTCTGAGACCTGGAGCTGACCAGGCTCCCCAGGAAGGTGATGGTGGGGGGCTGGCTCCCCTCGGCTCAGCCTGATGCCTCCTCGTCCCACTCGTCCTCCCCTAGGAAACTCCAGTCAGGTGAGTGACGGAGCAGCTGCTGTCCTGCTGGCCCGGAGGTCCAAGGCTGAAGAACTGGGCCTCCCCATCCTTGGGGTCCTGAGGTCCTATGCAGTGGTCGGGGTCCCTCCTGACATCATGGGCATCGGACCTGCCTATGCCATCCCTGCGGCCTTGCAGAAAGCAGGTGAGGTGGCTCCTTCTTACCCTGTGCTTGGACCCTTCATGACCTGTATCTGGGACTGGGGAGTGCTGGGTTTGACCTTGTGGGTGCTGTGGATGGAGCAGGCTAGCACCTCACATCCAAGGTCCACCCGACCCTAGAGCTAGCTGGAAGTCACTCTCTTGTCCCTAAAAGACAAACATCAGACTCCTGGGACCTATGCTTGGGGCGGGGTCCTGGGCAAGTCCAAAGTCCTGCCCCGTGGTTGTTGTCAATTCTGGTCTCTACCTCCCCCGCAGGGCTGACTGTGAATGACATAGACATCTTTGAGATCAATGAAGCCTTTGCCAGCCAGGTGAGCCTGGGTCTCGGCGTTGCCCAGGGCTTTGAGCAGCGTGGTGGGTTGTTGAGAGGGGCAGGGTGGGCAATGGCTCTACCCGCTGCTCTGGCTCCTTCCAGGCCCTCTACTGTGTGGAGAAGCTAGGAATTCCTGCAGAGAAGGTGAACCCCCTGGGGGGTGCAATAGCCCTGGGCCACCCCCTGGGCTGCACCGGAGCAAGGCAGGTTGTTACGCTGCTCAATGAGCTGAAGCGCCGCGGCAGACGGTAAGGCTGCTCCTTGTGGGCTGTTGTGGGGGTTCTTTGAGCTGGGGTGTCTGATGGCTGGGGCTTGGGGAGGTGAGCACACACACAGGTGTTCTGAACTGGGAATGGACCTATGGGGCAGACCTATCTTCCAGAAGCTTTGCTTCAAAAACAGCATGACCAGGTGTCTGCCACCTGGGTGTGCGTCTGTCTGGGACTCAGTTCCCACAGATCTGCTCTGCTGGTTTTGACTCTGTCCGTGAGCCCTTGTTGCTGCAGCTCTGCCTGGTGGGAGCATGGACTGGGGTTTGACCGTGTGAGCCAACACTGGTTCTTTTCCCCAGGGCTTACGGCGTGGTGTCCATGTGCATCGGGACTGGGATGGGAGCCGCCGCGGTCTTTGAGTACCCTGGGAACTGAGGCCTGGCTGCAGGCACTACCCAGGGAGTCCTACAGTGGTGTCCAGAGAGGGACGCTACAAAAGCCTTCTGCGTGGGACACTCAGCAGTGTGTGTGTGGGGGGGGGGGGGGGCACAGCACTTTAATTTAGAAAACGTAACTGATGTTGGAACAGGAGGTGGGAACAGTGCTCACTGAAGTGAGCATGGGGCAGCCAGGTTGCAAAGCCATTTGTACCTCTGAGGGATGGATGCAGTAAATGTGTGCTGTCTCAGTTTGGTGGTTGTCATTTCCTTCAGGGGTCAGCTTTCACCTCCTGGATTCTGTGCATAAATGATTAAGAACCTGGGTCTCTCCAGTGAGATCTAGCTATGTGCAGGCTCTAGAGACCTGTCATGTGGGATCTCAGTTGTAACCATTGTCCTAGAAGAGGTTCCCCCATCTCAGGAGTCATCCAGCCCCTAGCCACTGCCCCTGCTCTCCAGCCTTGGGCCATATGAGATTCTTCACCGGAAGGCTGAGGCTAAGGACTGGATATCCCCAGGCAACCTGTGTAGGGGGCATCCCATCGTACGAGCCTCTTCCCCACTGTGCTGCCCAGCATACCTTCCACCACCTGGACTCCATCTAGCCCACTGCTCCTGGGAATGGGTGCTGGGGCTAGCCTCTCATGGTCACTCTCTGCCTCCTCCCTTCTACCGAGCTGTCATGTGATCTTTTCCAAATGAGGTACAAGCAAATGACTCTTCCTCCAGATAGAGAGCCAACAACAGGTCAAAGTTGATTCCTCTCAAGTCCAGCTTAATGAACCGACGTTTGTCTGAGTTTCCTTACATGGGTAGCTTATGTCTGGTCACACCACTGAAGAAAACATCCTTCTCTCCTCCTCAGAGATGAGTAAATGCTTTCATGTCCTCAAGGAAAGGCTGCCACCTCATGAGCCCTCTCTGCCCTCCATGGTGAAATGTTAATGCCATCTGTGTAGCTCTCTTGAACTGCAGCTGTTGAATGTTCAGGAAGCCAACAACTTGTGAGATGGGGGTGGGTCCCCAGCTGGCTCGGCCCTAGGCTCCTTAGGGCCCAGACCATGGGGCAAAATTTCTCTGACTGCTGGCACCCCAGCAGTCTTATGCTCCCCCGCCCCCACCCCCTTGGCCTCAGCTGTTCCCCAGGCTTCAGCTGTAGAGTTCTGCTAGCTTGCTCAGCCTCTGCTTCCGGTCTCTGGCATTTCCCTAGGTTTGTCCTTCAACACCTGCTGCCCATGCCAGGTGCTGTGACTAACTTAGCTCCATACTTGCCTGTGACTTTCTGACAGTGAAGTTTACCCTGACACTCCATAAGCCTGGAGCCGAGTGTCCCTCATAGCTGTTTTGGGCACACATTGCCAGTCCCCACCCATCAGGCCATCCCCTGGATCAATTCAAGTAGTTTCTCTTTAGAATAGACACAGGCTTCCTCTTCAGTCTTTTTTTTTTTTTTTTTGATTTTTCGAGACAGGGTTTCTCTGTGTAGCCCTGGCTGTCCTGGAACTCACTCTGTAGACCAGGCTGGCCTCGAACTCAAATCCACCTGCCTCTGCCTCCCAAGTGCTGGGATTAAAGGCGTGTGCCACCACTGCCCGGCTCCTCTTCAGTCTTTAGGGTGCGTGATTGACTTCCCACGCTCCAGCCCTGACTCTCAGGGCAAGCAGGCCTGGGAATAGAGCCCAACCAGGTGCTGTCCTTCTCCCTGGCGGGTAGGGAAGCCACCAATTTGCTTGACACACCCCAGGACCAGACCCCTGACTCAACATCATCTTTCAATCTGCTGCATGTCCACTCCAGCACCTGGAAGTTCTAATAGGACAGCAGGTCGGGGACACAGTGTCACCTCGGGTTATTGGTGGCAAAGTGGGCTGCGCCATCTGAAGCTGTCGTCCCCTGCTTTTCCTCTTGCAGCTACAGAAGATAGAGGAGTTCCTCCACCCCTCCTTGGGGCAGCCTCTCCACCTTAACTGGCCCAGTCACCCAGCACACAGCTCAGCAGTGACCCTACCTGGTGCATTTGCTTCACACACATATGCTCTGTGCGACTCATGGTCAGGGCAGAAGCCAAGCCTTCCCTGCCCTCAGGAATTTGGGGACCAGAGGAGACAAGAGTAAAAAAAACTGCTCTTCTCACTTAGCATGACCTGAACTGAGGCTGTGTCCACAGGCCGAGGAGAGATGGGTCTTATCCTGAGGACGTGAGGAGACTGCTAGGCTCTGAAATGGGACGTCCACGGCAGCTTTTCCTTACACAGTGCCTCTGGCCACTGTGGGGAGTTGGTCTGTAGAATAGCAAACTGAGACTGGAACTTTAGGAAATTAGACCAGAGCTGACACTGAGCTCCTCATCCTCATGTGTTTCTCAAGTGCTGGGATTACAGGCTCCTGCCTCCACCCCTCCTGAAGCCTATTATTATTATCATTATTTTGTTTTGTTTTGTTTTGCTTTGCTTTTGAGACGGGGTTTCTCCGTGTAATAGAGCCCCGGTTACCCTGGATCTTGCTTTGTAGACCAGGCTGGCCTAGAACTCACAGAGATATACCAAGTGCTAGAATTAAAAACTCAGCAGATAAGAGCATCGACTGCTCTTCCAAAGGTCCTGAGTTCAAATCCCAGCAACCACATGGTGGCTCACAACCATCCATAATAAGATCTGATGCCCTCTTCTGGTGTGTCTGAAGACAGCTACAGTGTATTTATGTATAATAATAAGTAAATTACAACGAGGTCTACCAGAGCAAGCGGAGTTGACTGGAGCGAGTAGAGGTTCTAAATTTGAATTCCCAACAACCAGATGAAGGCTCACAACTATCTGTACAGCTACAGTGTGTACTCATACATATAAAATAAATAAATAAATAAATAAGTCTTTTAAAAAAAAAAAAAAAAAAAAGGCACGTGCCACCATGCCTGACAGAACCACTAATTATCAAGAGGAAAGATTTAAGCCAGGCACCGTGTGGTATATGCCTGTAAACCCAACACTTGCAAAGTCAAGTGGAGGCAGGAGAGTTCATTCTCTGAAGGTTATTCTTGAGTACATATGAGTTTGAGGCAAGCCTGAGCTACAAGAAATTCTATGGAAGACACCAAGGAAACATATACACACATACACACATACACACTGGGGTTCCTGATTGTGCGAATGTGCAGGTCTCTGCGTCTGTGTCTGTTCCTTATGCCTGTTCTCAGGCCCTGTTTCTTCTGTCTGTCTTGTCCTATTCTGATGTGTTAGTTTTTTGTTTTTGTTTGATTTTTTTGTTGGTTTTTTTTTTTTTTTTTTTTTGAGACAGGGTTTCTCTGTGTAGCCCTGGCTGTCCTGGAACTCACTCTGTAGACCAGGCTGGCCTCAAACTCAGAAATCCACCTGCCTCTGCCTCCCAAGTGCTGGGATTAAAGGCATGTGCTACCACCGCCCAGCTTTATATTGGCTGGTCCTGAGATTCTCTTCTGTGTTAGAGCCAGGAGTTTCAGTTGACCTGAGTTGAGGTAACTAAGAGATGAGGGGGAGCTCCCCAGGCTACGGTGGATGTTGGAGTGAAGCTGTGCCTTCTTCCCTGTACCCCTCGACAGCATGTGTCCATGGACATGGCGCACAGAGGAGGCCACCATTTGCACATCTGGGAAAGAGCCCTCACCGGGAGCTGACCGTCAGCACGATATAGCTTTAGACTTCCCAGCTTCCAGAACTGTGAGAAACTGTTTAGGCCATTGGCTTTGCTTGTAGCAACACGAGCGACGCGCAGTAGGTCCTTGGGGTCCTACTGACTCTTCTTTCCAAATTTGTAGGACCCACCTCTTCACTGTTCAACCTAACATACTTCGAGGTAGCATGCAACTGGCAAAAGTCCACCTTCCAGGAGGTTTATCTAGTATCTTCCCCTGTATGCCTGTCATGATTCCTGAGTGTGTTCCATGTGTTCTGCAGAATTTCGAGTGGCCTCCACCTGCCCTACTCTGAGCTCTTTTCCTGCTGACTCACCTACTTCGCGACGACAGCTCCCAAATCATTGTTCGCAACCCAGACCTCTTTCCTGAGTTAGAGGCCACACATCCAAACTGGCCTGCCCAACATCTCCACTCAGACACCCCAGAGGGTCCTCAAGCGCGTTGTAGCTAAGTTCCTAGGTCATTCACATCGCCCAACCTGAGTTCCTTTCCCTGTGTCCAATGAAGCCCCTCTCCATCTGGCAGTGGCCTCTTGTGGATTTCATCTCCCCCTCCCCCCGACTTGCTACCTGCACCCCATTTTGAGACTAGGTTTCACAGTGTAGTCCTGGCTGTCCTGGAACTTTCTATGTAGAGTAGGCTAGCCTTGAACTCCCAGTGATCTGCTTCTCCCTGCCTCCAGAATGTCAAGCCCATTCTTTAGGCTGTGCACCCACATCCTTTCCTACTAAACCCTTTTCTGAGGTTCTCAGACAGATGCATGATGAGCACACTGTTCAGGGGAAGTGGGTGGGGATGAGAGTCTTGTGGAGCAGAGACACTGCCACTGCACCTGAGCTCAGCCCAGGCAGTCTGCTGGCCCGTGGGTCACAATAACAGATGATTTCAAACTGGGAATCGTGGCTTCGACTTGCAGTCACAGCATTTGGGAGAGTGTGGCAGCAGGAAGATCAGGAATTCAAGGCCAGTCTCCACCTACAATGTAAGTTCAAGGCCAGCCTGGGGTGTGT